>CAKNYM010043875.1:0-30830 GCA_932195095.1 Andricus curvator | reverse complement strand
GAAGTTATTCGCAGATGATTTTGGAAGGAGAATGAAATTGTTTGACTAACTAGTGACGAGTGTGCTATTGTATGGAGTAGAGGTGTGGGGGTGGAAGGAAAGCGAAGAGGTATATAGGACACAGGAGAGGTATGTAAAGTGGACACTGGCGCTGGCAAGGAACACGCCTAATTATATTGTCAGGAGGGAGACGGGGAGAACGAGTGTAGGGATTCTAGCGGGGAGTCGGGCGTGTAAATATGAGGAGAAATTTTTGGAAGAGGGGGGAAGTAAGCTGGTTAGGGATTGTTGGTGGAAGAAGGAGAACAGGAGAGGGAGTGGGAAGATGGAGGTTGAAAGAGAAAGGTGTTTGAGAACGAATGGACTGCAGATGGATGAAGTGAGAAGGATGCATGAGGAAGGAAGGAAGTTATATGAGTTGGTTAAGAAAAACAGCATGCAGAGAGAGAGAGAGAGAGAAGACAGCAGGGGAAGAGAGAATAAGAGAGACAAGGTTTAATGGAAACTATGTGTGGATTATGCAAAGGGCGAGAGCACAATATTTGTGTGAGAAAGGAGAGAAAGGAAGTCAGGAGATTATAGCGAGGATGAGATGTGGGTGCATGGAGGGTTTTAATAGGTTCTGGTTCGCTAGGAAAAAGAGGATGTGTGAACTATGTGGGAAGGGGGAGGCAAGAGTGGAGCACTGGTTGGAGGAGTGCGTAGAGGTGGAAAGGAGTGGGATAAGCATGGAGGTGAAGGGAGTCTTGGGTAAGATGGTGAAGAAGAGAAGGAAGGAGGAAGAGGAAGGGAGAAGGAAAGATTGTAAATAGAGGAGGAAGTAAATATAAGTAAATTTAAATATTGTAAATGGTAGATAAGTATTAGGTATTAGCCGCGGAGGCAGAGTTTGGTAATGCGAGGCAAAGCAAGAAAGTAGGGGCGTGCGAGACGAAGCGAGGAAGGCAATGCGATAAGAGCGAGCGGCGTTAGAGATAAGGTGTGGAAGGATGTTAGTTTTAAGGGTTAGTTTTAAGAAAATTCTGTAAAAAATGGAAGTGTAAGCAAGTCAATTTTTTAAGGCCAGCAGGATGAAAAATAAACGTTCATATTTGAATACATTTATAAAAAATTTCTAAAATTCACATTATTTTAAAAAAAAAATTTAAATAAAAGGAAACATTTCTTAAAATAAAATTGAGATAAAACTATGTAAACTCAATTTAAAGAAATCTTAAATGTTTTGCACCAGGTACAAAGCATTAGTTACAATCTTATAATATTCAATAATATTAAAAGTATTTTTCACATCTAGTACTAAACGAAACACGAATGCACAATATGGTGCCTCATGAAATTTTTATTTTTTTTTTATTTTATAAAGAAACGTCTTTTTTTGCGAGAAAATGATCCCCTATTTTTTTAGTGTTTTAACAAGAAATTGAGGAATTATTTTCTCACAAAAGGAACGAGATTTCCGATTAAAAGATATATGTTGAAGGTATTTACTTTTGAACACTTTTTTGTTGGAATAGTTCAATTTTAAAGATTTACAATTGAGAATTCCTCAAGTTTAATAGTATATTGTGCTACAAGTTGAAAAATCGTCGCTTTTTCAATGTGTGGGACACGATACTTTTTCTAAATTTGTTCAAACGTGCTATTTTTTGTTTACCTGTTTTTTGTGTAAAAAGAAGGCGATTTTTTGTCGATTGACGCAACAATGACAATGGCAATTATCAAAACCAGGCAATAATATGGCAGTAATAATAAGCTGGTTCTCGCAATTGAATAGTTGGTCCATAAAGTTGAGGGCTTCAAGATTTCCGATTTTTCGTGAAAAAAACCAAGCACAGCGTTTTCGGAGAAACTGACGGTGTTTTTTTGCTTTCGCCAAGTTACAAAAGTACATACAAAATACGCAACTCGAGACTTTTCGGGAAATTGATTTTAGGTTAGGGACGAGAGTCGGAAAACAGAATGAAGTTGGCTGCGCACGATGCACGAGTACACCCGAGGCAGCACGAACCCACCCGAAATAACATTTACTTTTTTTCATTGTGCCTCACTTTTATCACTGGTCCATTTACTTTTTCCACTGCATCTGTCCACTTTTTTCACTGTTGCCCGGAAAGGTCGGAACTGCGCATGCGCCACGTCATCGACCAAAAATCGGTCACTTTTTACACCAAAAACAGGTGGAAAAACTGGCACTTTTTCGCGAATTATAGAAAAAGATGTATAAATAAAAATTCTCTAATTTTGATGATTTTTAGGGACGACTGAAAAATCCGGAAAAATAAAATTCCCGACACTGTACAATTTCTGAATGGAAAAATTCCTAAATAATACAATTCCCGAATAATAAAATTTGCAAATAATAAAATTCCCGGTTTGGAAAATTCCCGAATAATAAAATTCCCCAACAGTTTATAATATTACCGAATTTGAACATTCTCGAATAATAAAATTCCCGATAGAAAATTATGGAATTATAGAATATCCGAACTAGAAAATTGCCGAACATAAACAATTTTAATTTATTTATAATTTAAAAATTTTTAATTGGAATATAATTTTATTAATTTTATGATTAAAAAAATTTAATTGTTTAAATTCCAGAATTTTATAATGCGGCAATTATCGGTCGGAAATTTTCTTATTCGGGAATTTTCAAATTCGGTAATATTATAAACTGTCGGGAATTTCATTATTCGTGAATTTTATTATTTGTGAATTTTGTAATTCGGGAATTTTCTTATTCTGGAATTTTATTATTCGGAAGTTTTCCAATTCGGGAATTTTTACAGTGTCGAGAATTTTATTTTTCGGGATTTTCAGTCTTCCCGATTTTTATAGTGAAAAGACAATACTTAAAACCTGCATAATTTGACAAATTAGAAACTTTTAAATTTTAATGATTTACAATCTAAAGTTCTACAATTTTGAAGATTTAAAATTGAAAATTCTTCAAATTTTACGATTTGTAATCATTACGGCAAATTTGTAACGTTTTATTTTAACATATACTCATTTTTACGGAAAAATTATATATAGTTTATATATAGTGTGCAATATTATATATAATTTTAATTTATTTTATATAAAATGTGTATGCAAAAAATGAAAATGATATATTATATCCACCTTGTTTCTTGCCTCCAAGTTTTTCTATTTAAAAAAAAATTTTTTTCCATGCAAAAGTCGAGTAAAAAATTTAATAATTAGTTTTCTTCAAAATAATCAAACCAGTATCTGTTTTTTTTTGTTCGAATTTAAAAGATTTTGAGGCGAGAAACGAGGTCGTTAGGAGTTGTAATGATTTAGAAATCAATTTTTAAATACCGAAATTTTGCTCCCTAAAAGGGTAACCTTATATTCAATATAAAATAATAAGTTTACTAGGGTAGTGCTGGTCCGAGGATTTAAAGAATTTAGATTGTATATTAGTTTTGAGAAATTTCGGAAACAGTTAGAAATTTACAACAAATAAAAAACTAGGGTAAGTGTAGGTATTACTGCGGATGCTCTGTTAACTGCGGTTTCAAAGATAAATAATGATTTAGAATGTTTTGAATGTATATAATGCTTTGAAACAATTCAGAAAATTATTATCTGATATATTTTTAATTATCATCAATGAATCAACCTCAGTTACTATGTTTTTAACTAAGTTATTGCAATTTGAATCTCGCATGCTTTCGATACTGATAGTTTTACTGCTTCGATTTGTAGGCAGGTCATGAATACGTTCTGAAAAACTAATTCTAATTTCGTTTCGGGAAACTAAATATTTATTGCAATATTTTTTTAATAAGGAAAATATATAATTTTTCTCAAAATGCATGCTAAAAGATAAGAAATGCGTATTTCTACATATTTTTTACCAAATCAGTATTTGGTACTCGATTTGGCTTGTTGCATGTATTACTGCGGTTTTCCAAGCGCTATATCATAACCCAGGGTGTCTAGCGACCTTGAAAACCCTGAAAACCTGGAATTCTCCTTGAATTTTTTTTGAACCTTGTAAACCTGGAAATCTCCTTGAATTTTTCGCGAGAACCTTGAAATCTCGTTTAGAATAAATCGTGCCACTGTAAAGTTTTTTATTTATCAAGATATAATGTATCTTTCACTCATTACTCATTTTTTTACTCATTTACTCTATATTTTTTGTAGACTTTACCAATTATTTTATAGATTGCAGTGAACAGACTTTAATATTGTGAATAATTCTATAAGTTTATAATTTCATCTTCGCTCATATAAAATGTTATAGCCTACATTTTTTTGTGATATTCAATTTACAAATTATAAAAATTATTAGTTGAAAATTTCGATGTTAATTCAGTTTCAGAACTAGAATGAGCCATGCCCGTATAACGGATTTTTCAAGTGTTTCACCACTCGGTTTTTGAGTGTACATCAGATTACAAAACATTACTAAAGGTTTCAAAATATTCTAAAGATTTAAAAATATTTAAAAGGATTTTGAATATTTTACAAAGATTTCACGGATTTCAAAGATTTAAAAAAGGCGTGTACACCAGATTTCATATATTTCACAACAATTTCACAAAGCCTTTCAAATTTTTAATAGATTAAAAGGATTTCAAAAATTTGAAAAAGGGTACAATTCACCAGATTTCAAAGATTTGAAACGATTTCAAAAGGTTTCAAAACATTTTAGAAGATTTGAAAAGATTTCACAAACAAAAATTTCATAAATATTTCAAAAGATTTGACAAAGATTTCATAAGAATTTCCCCAAGATTTCGAACATTTCATAAAGATTTCAAGGACTTCAAAGATTTCAAAAAGGCGTGTGCACCAGATTTGAAAAGATTTTAAAACTTTCAAAAGATTTCTAAGATTTTACACAGATTAAAAATATTTTAATGATTTCAAATGAATGCAAAAGATTTCACGAATATTTCAAAGATTTCATAAAAATTTTATAAAGATTTCCCAAGAATACAAGAATTCCAAAGATTTCAAAAAGGGTACAGTACACCAGATTTCAAAGATTTCAAAACATTTCAAAGATTTTAAACGAATTCAAATATTTCAACGATTTCAAACGAATACGAAAGATTTCACAAATATTTCAAAGATGTTGAACTATTTTCAAAAGGTTTCAACAAATTTGAGAAGATTTCAAAACTTTTTAATGATTTCAAACGAACACTAAAGATTTCACAAACAAAGGTTAAAGGAGGCTTTCACAAATATTTCAAATATTTCAGAAAAATTTCACAAAGATTTCGATAATTTCAAGGATTTCAAATATTTTACAAAAATTTAAAAAGATTCCAAAAGGTTTCACAGAAATTTATAATTTTACAAATATTTTAAGTACTTCAAGAGATTTCAACGATTTCACAAAGATTTGAAAGATTTCAAGGATTTCAAAGACGTCTTATGTTCGCAAGAAATTAGGAATTTGTTTATTCATGGCTCTACATTCTTTAAAAATTGATGTACAATACAAGATGAAGTAGTTCAGTTTTTACATCTATAACAAACAGTTTTTTCATTATTTGATGTAAAAAAGGGGAACTGGAAAAACTTGACTTCTTGACCTGGAAAACCTGGAAAAGACCTTGAATTTCATTCCTAAGAATCGCTGGACACCCTGTAACCTCAAGACTAACCTTACTTAGTCGTCAGTGATAATGCCTGTCAGTGTCGCAGTGTGCCTTTTATGTTAAATGATTTTGAATTTATGTGATCAAAAATGGTGAAACCTGAAAGAAAGAAATCTATGCCAAAAAAAGTGAGAGCAACCGGGAAAAAGAATAATGTCAGACTTCAGTATTCGAAAGAAGATGTGTTGCTCGCATTAGAGGGGGTTAAGAGAGGACAATCGGTTGCTGATGTGTCTAGGAAATACAAAGTTCCTGAGTCAACTATAAGAGCAAAAAAATGCAATAAATATGCAGACAAGAAGCCTGGGCCTGCAATAGTACTAAGTACCGAAGAGGAAAACGATCTAGTCAGCTGGATATGTCATTGCTGCAAAGATGGGTATCCCGTTACGAAACCTCAATTATTTGAAAGCGTTCAAGTAATTTGTGAAAGTCCTATCTTTTATAATTTAAATGAATTACAAGATTTAAATTTCCTCAATTATTTGTAACTTCACTTAAGATAAAATCGCAGTATTACAAGCGCAGTAATTGTGTTACCGCAGTAGTTGAGGCGCAGTAATTCATGCAAACCCGCAGTAATACCTACATGGAACATTTTTTTTAGATTCGCATTTTTCACGTAAATATAATTTCTTTGCACGGTTTAACGACTGAATTCTATTAATTAAATACCAAATATTGCTTCACGAATTAATGTGTAACGAATTTCTCATTCAAACACTGGTTTTTTATCTTCAAAAGTCGTCTTGATTTTTTTTTCGCAGTAATACCCACACTTACCCTATTTGCCCTTCCCGCCACAGATACGAAATTTACGCGTTGCGTGACATACCCCTGATTTGAAGGGTGCCCACAGGTACCGATCGCCGGATCAGGTTGGGTTGGGTTTCTTCTTCTATTTGTGGACTCTGCCATTGCCCACTGGGATATAGTCACTAAGTAGTATAAGGAGATCCAACTGTAATATAAGGATACTCCCCATTTTTCCGTGCCCACTTCCTATAGCATACCCACAACATAGCAGATTAGGTATTGTAGCGCCTCTCATGAGACAATTTGAAACTGTTGAAAACCAACGGCAAAACCTATGTTATAACGGTTTTCCGCAAGAGGCGCTAAAATACGTTATCTGAAGTGCTATAGGATGTGGGCAGCGAAAAATGGGGGTACAATTTTCCGAAATGGCCCATAGAGTTGGATCTCCTTATACTACTTCGTGGATATAGTTCATTCAATCAGATTAGCTTTTAATACGAACTGCCCAATAAGTTTTTACTTGTAGATCTGGAAGACTAATTTCCCTTGACTAATTTTGGCAAATTTAAAAAAAACTGAAACAAAAACAAATCTTCAGATTTCGATCAAATTTCTTCAAATTCTTCAGAAATCCGAGATTTGGCGAAGTTTCTTCAGATTTGAAGAAACATCCGTCTACATGGCAGCACTGCAACGAAGGGGAGTGTCTTCTCGGAGGCAGCGCGCATTTTTGATCCACTTGGGTGGTTGGCACCTGTCTCGGTCAGAGTCAAGATTTTTTTCCAGAGTATATGGAGACTTAAGATAGATTGGGATCAACCACTACCAGTTAATTGTGTGACCTCATGGGGGAGGTTTAAGAATAAACTTCCGATGCTGTCATTAATCGTCATACCCAGATGGCTGGGACATTTGTCGAAAACGGTGAACTGTGAGATCCACGTGTTTAAAGACACTTCAGAAAAGGCTATCGGTGCTGTGGTCTACCTTCGGGTCCCCAACTCTGCGGGATAGATTCTAGTGTCCATGATCATGGCAAAGACTAAGGTCGCTCCTCTAAAAAGGCATCAGTACTTCGCTTGGAATTGTGTGCCGCCGTATTGCTCGTGCGATTAGTAGCTCACGTTCGAGGTGTCTTACGATTGGCTCCTACCATCCAATGTCATCTCTGGTCTGATTAAACTAATACTTTAAACTGGATTCAGGGACACTCTCTTAGATGGAAGACCTACATCACTAATCGCATAACAGTGATACAAACGACCTTGCCTGAAGCGATTTTGCATCATATCACTGGTGTAGATAATCCCGCAATCTGCTTCACGTGGATTGTAATTCGCACGATTGGGATAACGTCATCTCTGGTGGAATGGTCCGAATTGATTGTCTAAACCGAATTCTTCATGGCCTTGATTTCCAGGTTCGCTGGATCTTAACGTAGATCAAGAAGAGAGGAGTTTCGCTCATAATGTGATGGTGAAACACGACCTGCCGTGGTCACTTCAATAGGTACTCTCGCCTAACAAAACTATTTCGGATTGTGGCTCTATGCCCCAGATACCTGCAGCGGATTCGAAGACAGCGAAAAGAGTTACCGCCCTGTGTGGTACCTTCAGATTCCTTAAATCAAGCTCTCTACAGCTTGATCAGAAACGGACATTATCGACATTTCGCGGAGAAAATCGGGCTGTTGCGGGATAATCATTCGGTTTTCAAAAGGAGTCCATTACTACGCTTGTTACCGTTCCTGGACTCGGATGGACTATTACGACTTGGGGGGCGCTTAACTCATGCTGTTTTGAACTTTCAAGGGCGATGTCCGATCATATTGCCAAAAGATTCGCCTCTTACTACATTAATTGGGGACCTGGATCGAATAACCGGGCAAGCGCGCGAATCGCATATAAGTATTGTCCAAACAGTTGAATAGGGCCTACGACTGTCCTCGACCGTTCTACGTTTGTGGATTGGATTACGCTGAACCAATTTGGATGCGTACGAACAAGGGGCGTAGTCACAAAGCCTACAAGAGGTACGTGGTAGTCTTTGTATGCTTTGCTACGCGAGCCGTCCACCTGGAGGCGTGCTCTGACTATATGTCAGAGGCTTTCATAGCTGCATACAAACGCTTTGCGTCTCGTCGTGGTATCAGTCATACCTTCCATAGCGACTACGGTACAAACTTCGTAGGGGCTGACCGGCATTTCGGAGGATTGTGGGAAGCGGCTGTTCGTTCGAGAAAACATCACCGCAGAGTCGTAGGGAATACGACTCTAACATTCGAAGAAATGACAACGCTATTAACGCAAGTGGAAGCTTGTCTCAATTCTCGGCCAATAATGCCGTTGATGTATGACCCAAGTGATCTGGACGCTCTGACTCCACCACACTTCATCATTGGATCATCACTTCACACTGTATCTGAGCCTGCGCTGCTGGATACGAATGTGAATCGTCTGACTCGCTGGGAGTTCACTCGACAGATGTTTGAGAGCTTTTGAAAACGATGGTCTGACGATTATCTTCAAGGACTACAAACGCGACCAAAATGGCAGAGATACACTTCTACAATTAAGATCGGAGATCTTGTTGTTCAGCATGAAAACTTGCCCCCTTCGAAATGGGCACTGTGCCGAATCACACATGTTCATCCAGGAAGGGACGGTCAAATTCGATCCGTCACCCTACGTATCGCTACTGGTGCTATCGATAGATCGATAGTTAAACTCTGCCATTTGCTGCTCAACACCAATTGTTGATACATCATTGGATCCACCTATGAACGTCGTTCTTCTGGTCAGTGGTAGCTCAGAGTCGTTCGTGTTGTCATACGAAAGAGGGGGGGGGGGTGTTCCGGAAGAAAACCATCGCTTTAAATATTAATTTTGAGTTCGGGGGTGATGCCATGTCGTGTGCGATTCTGCGCTTTGCGATCTGTCTTCATCGTTGTAATATCAAGCAGTTTATTCAGTTCACGTTCCATCAAGACATGGCCGCAGTCTTGTTTTCTTTCGCTCGATAGCCTTTTCTTTATTGTAATATCGGGTCATGAACATACCGGTGTTATAATTACAATGAACAATATAACATGATCTTGTGTAGTTGATACTTAACAGCATTTTTAAATCATCTTGTGTATTAACAGTGAAATAGTGACATTCCTCGAGGTCTTTCCTAATCTACCCACTTCACTAAGTTTCGAGTAACTTTCTGTTCCTTTTTTTTAAGCGAATTCAAGCCGATGTTCCGAATGGAAACCATTGATATAACTATAACATCCCTAAAAGTGAACATATTACCCAGTATAGAGAAAGAGCAGGACTTCTTAATGTCGCCAAAAGAAGACAATTTTTTATAGGCAACTTGCTTTATAGTCTATTCAGTAATGAAGCTCCGCACTGTATTTTTAACCTCTTCCATTGTATTCACAAATATCAAACGACACATTACAAACTCCGTGAAAGGAAAACAGTACTAAAAATTCAGCCACACCACACGTATAAAATGCAAAGGTCTTTTATTACTCGTGTTGCTCGTCTTTGGAACAAACACTTCAAATCCTACCCTCGAAATAACACATTGGTAACACTTGAGTCCTTAAGTTAAAGGTATACCATATATGAGTATGCGCAAGAATGTATTTACTTTTAAGTATGTGTATATTTACAGTATCTTACTGTTAATTGCCCTTATCTAATTATGTATATTAAAGTTTATTTCTTTACTTTTGTTAAATACCTATTTTTAATTTTAATCGTCAAATACAAATACTAATACTCTGAGCTTGTGGATATAAGTGTTAATAGACATCTTGAGACTGGAGAGACCTATACGAATCTGGATATGCCTCAAAGTCGCATTCAGGACATAACATCAGTGAAGGAGTCTCTCTGAAGCAGATACAAGCATCTTCCACATATTTGGTCTTAAAATCTGTCGGCGTTGGACAAGGTATCTGCGACTAACATGCTTGCCGATTATACATCCTACGCCGTCAAGGCGGATGCGGATTTCTGAATCTCCAATGTCTTCGTAACCGAATTGTTCTGGATACCGCTTACATCCTTGCAAATGGAAGAGATCCACTCTTAAAAATGGCCAGGAATTACGAGATGATTGGCAAAGGAGCGTTCTTTTACAAAGCTGCGGAGCAGGCGGTCGAGACCCTTGGCCTGAATTTTAACATTAGAAGTGAGGAAAACGCATTACTCTATCTAGATGCTTCACTTCTAAAACCCAAGTAAAGGAAGCAGAGGTTAAAAAATTTCGCCAACAGCTACTCGACAAGAAAATGCACGGACACTTTGACAGAAATGTAGAAGATCAGTCCTTGTCGAAGGAGCAAAATTTTGCTTTCCTCAGATCATCAGGACTTAATTCAGGTACAGAGGGTTTCATTTTCGCATGCCAGGACGGTGTCATTTCCACCTTAGTATACCGTGACCACGTTTTACGTCAAGAAGTTCACAGCGATAGGTGCAGAGCGTGGCATGCACACGCTGAGTACCTAGAACACATACTATCCGGGTGTCACACTCACGCGGGAACATCGTATCTCTAAAGACATAATGCGGCCCTAAGAGTGCTTTATTACCATCTTTGTCGCCCTTACGGTGTTGGCCGCGACCCTGCCCTGCCAAACGCTCCGAGGGAGATAGAGTCTCCGTTACACACTCGAGGCCTGACATTGTTCTCTAAGACCTCGAGAAATGAACTATATTCGTGATCGAATTTTTGACTCCGGCCGACTACAACATCACTGCCAAGGAGAACGAAAAGGAGAAGAGGTATTAATACCTTAAAAGGTAGCTGCAACGAATGTACCCAAAATATTCGGTTAAAGTAGTTGTTCTTGTGATCGGTGCTCTCGGAGGTGCGAAACTATCACTGGCTCGTAACCCCAAAGCCATACCCGCGTGCGAAAAACATACCAAGGCACTTATGAGATGGAAGCAGAAAGCTGACATCCTTGGGTCGCTTTGTGTCCTCAAGACACACGAGGGTTTCCTCTACTTTTAGTTGTGATTTCGTCGTACCCTATGGCCACCCATCTCACGGTCGTGAGACGTGGCTATAGGTGTGATTTACCGCGATTCTACTGGGGGCTATTGACATTTTTTTTAGATGGCCGCTGCTCTCAGTGGGACCCTGCGGTGGTTGTTTAACTCTTTTTTTAAATTATATATATATATATATATATATATATATATATATATAAGGGTGGTTCACAAAAACTTATTTTTATTTTTCGGTGGCTGTATCGCTACAGTTTGTTTCTCTGGGTGAGATGATACACTCCTAATTCTTTCAGATTTTAAACAAAAATTTTAGAGTTTGGGAGCATCAAATTTACGTAAAAATTAAGATTTTCGTAGTTTATGATTTTTTTTAAATACTCATATTTGTTTTAGAGAAATATCTGATGGCTAAAAATTGTAGCTAATACAAAGGAAAAAACTTTCAATTTGTGTCCGGTTAAAAAAAATTACTTGGCGCCTGTAGAAGGCATAAAAAGTACGATTTCTTAGAAAGAGATAAATATAAGGGCATAATTATACCCCTAAACATTTTTTGTAAGGATTGCCAAAATTCTGCAACAAAATTCGCAAAAATATACAGATGAACTGTGCAATGTTAGTCACTTAGTTAGTCCTGGTTGAAACGAAGCATGCACTTGTCAGATGTTTTATTTATGCTGTCAGAGTAAAAGCTATTTATTGTATGTATGTATACCATTAATCCATTTCCCTTTCAGGGTAGGCGTGACACTACCCGATTCGGGTAGTGTTGCTAGGTTGATAGCTTGTAGTAAAATAACTACAAGTGTGGGCTCACCACACCCACGATGTGCCAACAGCACTCGGTTTTCTCGAATGGTCACCCATCCAAGTACTAACCGCGCCCAACGCTGCTTAACTTCAGTGATCTGACGAGAACTGGTTTTTTCAGCGTGGTATGGCCATTAACCATTATGATTTTACAATTTCTAATATTATATAATACAGCCTACGACAATGAAAGAACTTGGCATAAAGTGATTTGCACATTGTGTTGTTGCGAAGCACAAATGCATTAGCGATTTTCTTTCATTGTATAAGAAAATAAAACATTTTTTATCTTTCCAAAAAATGTTTACATTGTTCAACTGTATATTTGTTGCGAATATAATAAAAGATAGATAACTGATAAGCTGTAAATTTGTTGTGAATATAAGAAAATATTAAAAATATAGTTTCATATAAAATGAGTAATCTGTTATTCTCTCTTCCTCCTATGAATTTTCGATTTATTTTTTTTATTTTGATACAGCTATACAAGTCCGGACACTTGAGTCTGGGACACCCTGTGTAATATATATATATATATATACTCATCTCTTGAGATAAGTACCTTCAACATATGACATTCCTAGAACTGCTGGCCCCGTGTGGCCTCGGAATGTGGTGATGTGCGGAGCAAGGGAGGCGGTGCTCACGAACTGCTCAATCATGCGTGAAACACCAGCAGCGTAGGGACAAAGAGGTATTGCGCGGGTACTCACACGCATATATGGCGTAATATTAGGAAATGGTTCACACGCCACTGACTTTTTACGATTGGATTCCCCTGAGATATACTGAAGGCAATGCCGGAAACTGTGCTTACCTCGAGAGTTTAGTTTAATATTGTTATATTTTAAAATGTTTAATTTATTTAAATTCACCTAATTACAGTTTAATTAATTAATTAAATCCCATGCGTGTAGGCATACTAGATTGTATGAGTAATCAACTCCTCCTCTTAATATGAAATTGTTAAATTTAATATTACCATCTTATATTTAGGTAACTCTCAGTACCGTCCTACCTCAAATTTGAAAGCTGACAAAGAGCTCAGAAAAGTTCAAACCCCAGTGAAAACCCAAGGATATAGAAATTATTAATGTAACCTTCACCTAAAGTAAGTTTTTAATTAACTTTAGGGTTAGGTATGTTATTATTTGTTATGACAGTTAATTTCTCAGTAGTTTGAACTTTTATCAGTTCTTTTGTCAACCGTCAAGTTTGAGATAGGAAGTTACTGATGTGTACAGAAACAGATGACTGTAATACATGCAGATTGCATGTATGTATAAACGTTTCCTTAAAATCGTTTGATTTTTTAAGGCTGCCAATAAAAAATTGTTGAAATTTAAATTTGAATGTTTTAAAATTAAAATGGCCTAATTGTAATACGTTATTTTCAAACTGTTCAGCTGTAAACGTTTCAAATTTTAAGATTTTTATTTTCGAAATTATTCATTCTCAGAGCGAGGCTTTCAACTTAAAAGTGTGTAATTTTGTATCGCTTAAATTAATTTTCGTGTGTTTCAAAATCAAGAGTACTTGAATTAAAAATTAATCGTTTCAGTTGGACGAAGTGCTTGACGAGGAGGACCGGAAAATCGCATGGCAGGAGTACGAAGACGAAAAGAAAGGAAAACCTGTTATGCAATTCCAACAACAAAACCAATTTGGATTGAATCCAATGGCCATGAACAACCTATTGAACGGACAGTTAAACATCGAAATCGAAAATATGATGAATTTATACAAGTTAGACGTGAGTTAAAATTTAAGTCTCGCATAATTAATTATTTGAACTTGAAATCAGATTTATTGTTTCATCAAATAAATTGTATTAGACATTCTTTCATGTATGTGTCTACAATATTATTCTTTTTAAGGCATATCAAGCCTACGTTTGGCTTATATTTTTTTAATTTAGATACACGCAATAAATTTCCATTAATTGCAAAAATTATTATATTTTGTAATTTTAATATTTTTCAGGTAGAAATGTTGAAAAATTGATTTGAAAAAAATGTGTTTTTTATGTTTCAGTTTCCAAACTTAAATCCTCAACAGTTGCGTCAACTGGCGCAGAGTAATATCATGAGCATGTACAATTATGTGGAAGGGCAGAATTTTGCGAGAAACACTCCAAATCAGTATTTGACACAGGTAAAATATTATAAACGTTTTATCCAACAATAATAGAAATTTTTTATTTCAAATTCAAATGTTTTTATATCACCCTACTCTGAATTATAATTTGTAATACCGTTATGGGGCCGTCCATATTTCGTTCATATGTAGTTCGTATTTTCGAGACGTTTCGAATGATCTATTGAGGAACGTTTGATAATCTTTCAATAGCGATTTATAAAATTCAAAAAAATGGTTTTCTTCGTCCCCTAGCCGAAAGTACGTCTTCCCGGCCGCATTTCTCTCCGGGAACAGTGGCTTTTGCGGCCTGCTAGAGTTAACGCGATCTCTGATTGGCTGCGAGATTTTTGTGGCTCGCTGACGTAGCAACCTGACGTATCAACGCTCAGTATTGTGTTATTGTGTACTTAGCCTCTGAAAAATATTTATTTTGACAGGTGAATGGAAAAAATAGAGCGTCGGTGTGTTCAACCTCAAAACGAGGAAGAAGTATTACGAAAAAATATAAAATAAAAAAGATGTGTTTTTGATACCCGCCCCGATCAACAAAACCTCGGCTCCGCGTCGGCTTTGCAAAAGTTGGGCGGGCGACCGAATCCCATGCATCCGCTCAGCTGACCGAGAGCAGCAGCGGCGCTACGCGAGGTGGCCGGGAACGCGTGCTGAAGCAGGCCACAAAAGAGAAAGCATCCGAGCTAGCCACCCGACAACGCATTTAATTAATTACGATTAATTATTAAACGTACTTTCGGCTTAGGATGAAGAAAAATAGTATACGACACACGGCCAGAAATATTGGATGCCCTGGCGTGCGTGATATGAGGCCTCGGCTTTCATATCACACACGCCCGGAAATCCAACTTTCTGGCCTTGGGTCGTAATATACTATTATCGTTTGAAATATTACACTACTGGAACTTAGAAAGTTGTTCCTTGCAACAAGACACATTAATTAATCTTTTTATAGTCTCTCTGATTTTCTGGAAATACGATTTTTGGTATAACATAGAAACATCAACTTGATGAAATTAGAGTCAGTTTGTTTTTGTTGTGAAAATAAACCTCTCTCTATGAGGAAGCAAATTTATTCAATGCCTGTGAGGAAGCAAAGTGCTCATAAAGTGAGCATAAGTAAATACATCGATACAACTTCGCATCGGTATTTTCTAAAATTATATTAAATATTATTTTGTAAAATTCAAGACGTAAGAAAGCTTGTCGCGTGCTAAGCTCGCGCTGATTGTTCCCAGTATCTCAAAATTCAATTTTTCAATTATTATAAATAGCAAGTTGCTGATAAAAAAAGTTGATTATAAATCTGTGTTTAATATTACTATTCATTAAAAAAGTACTACAGAACATTTGCTGTAAAAAACTGTACAAAAATTAAGTTCGGACTCGTACCGGTCTCCCCTGTCTGTTTAAAAATGTCATTCCTTTTCTGAACAGCATACAATATACAATTTCATTGTAAAACCCAATTAAAAATTGGTTCACTTTTTTTCAGCAATATGCACCTTTGATGCAACCACGACTTCAACAACAGCAGGAGCAACTTCGACAGCAGCAACAGCAGGAACAAATTAGACAACAGCAATTGATAGCGTTGCAGCGGCAACAGCAAGAGCGCTACGCGCAAATGCCACCTGCCCGTGCACCCGCTGCTATGATAGATGTAAGTTTATAAAAAAATTACAAAATATTTATCTCTTTTTAAGTGGAAGAATCGCATCGCTTTTCAAGTATACCTGTAAAATATTCATGTTAAAGTTACAAATTTTTAATACTTACCAGATTTCTATTCTCAATTGTCATACATTGTGTTCCCCATGTATTTTTGTTCTCCTTATTTTTAAGTTAAAGAGATATCTCGCTGAAATTTTAGGAATCGACAGAAAATAGATCAGCGCACCACGTCCCATCCCATTGAAGTTTAATTTTGTTAAAATAATGCCATTTCATTAATTTAATTTATAATTTTATTGAGAACAGGGCTTTAGTGCCCTGGCTAATATCAAATAAGGGTACTAAATCCTTGTTCCCAATGACGTTCTAAGTTAAAAATTAATAAAATTGCACAATCTAAACAAAATACAAACTCAAATAGTGTAGACAGACATTCTACCTATGTATTTTTCAAAATTTAAGCGAGATATCTTCTTTATTTTGAAAATTAATAAGGTGGACAAAAATACATAGAAAAATTGACAGTTTGTGACGACATAGAATACCATAAATTGATCTTCAAAAATTGCATTTTTGTAGAAATTTACAAGCTTTGTTTGTAATAGATTATGTCTGGTTTTTATGATGATTTTTTTTCTTCAAAATAAAACGGCAGGCATGATTTACGCGTTCTATCAGCCTCTTTTTAGTTCTGAAAGCAGCCGTTTACACAGCAGGAGCGACAGCGAATAAGCATGCACAATGATTAAGTAATAAAATAAGTCTTTATCCGAGCAAAACGTTTCAGATAGAATTTCCATCTTATATAGTGAAAAAAAAAACATTTCTGTCAACAAATTTTTCTAAGAAAAAACCATTATTTTCCTATGTCATGTAAGTTTTAATACATTAGAAGCTTAAATGAACGTTAATTAGTGTGTATATCAGAAAAATTGGCCCAGATTATGCAAAGAATAGGAATAATAGACGATTGGAATTGAAATACGAATTCTAACCTAACTTTTATGTCAGATTTTTTAGATAGTAAATATTTCATGCATAAAGTAATAAAAATGTACAATAAATAGTAAAATAATTGTCCGTTTTTAGAAATAGTATATTACGACCCAAGGTCGGAAAGTTGGATTTCCGGGCATATGACGGCCGAGGCGAAGCCGAGGCCTCATATCACGCACACCAGGGCATCCAATATTTCTGGTTTTGCTGTTCGGGGCGGGTATCAAAAACACATATTTATTCCTAATACTTCTTCCTCGTCCGCCAGACGAGGAAGAAGCTTTTTTGAGGTCTTGTGCCGTCTTTTTATACACAAAAATCGCAACGACACTAATCGATCGGTTTTGAGCTAGGGGATGAAGAAAAATGTTTTTCTTTATCCCCTAGCCGAAAGTACGTCTTCCCGGACGCATTTCTGTCCGGGAACAGTGGCTTTTGCGGCCTGCTAGAGTTAACACGATCTTTGATTGGCTGCGAGATTTTTGTGGCTCGCTGACGTAGCAACCTGACGTAGCAACGCTCAGTATTGTGTTATTGTGTACTTAGCCTCTGAAAAATATTTATCTTGACAGGTGAATGGAAAAAAGAGACCGTCGGTGTGTTCAACCTCAAAACTGAACGATTAGTGTCGTTGCGATTTTTGTGTATAAAAAGACGGCACAAGACCTCAAAAATGGTTCTTCCTCGTCTGGCGGACGAGGAAGAAGTATTGAGGAAACATAAAAAATAAAAAATATGTATGTTTGATATGTGATTTCGGCTTCGCCTAGGCTTTGCAAAAGTCGGGCGGGCGACCGAATCCCATGCATCCACTCAGCTGACCGAGAGCAGCAGCGGCGCTGCGCGAGGTGGCGCGCGTGCTGATGCAGGCCACAAAAGGAAAAGCAATCGAGCTAGCAGCTGACAACGCATTTTATTAATTAACAATAATTATTACACTTACTTTCGGCTGGGGATGAAGAAAAATAGTATACGACACACGGCCAGAAATATTGGATGCCCTGGCGTGCGTGATATGAGGCCACGGCTTCGCCTCGGCCTTCATATCACACACGCCCGGAAATCCAACTTCCTGGCCTTGGGTCGTAATATACTAATTTGTCAAAAAATGTGTTGTTTTTTTCACTGTCTAAGATGTAAATTCCATCTGAAACACTTTTTTTCGATGAAGACTTATCTTTAGTATGCAATAAATACTGTACAAAAAATCGTGAAAACATTTTTATGTACAAATTAAGATGCATCTTTCAAATCCTACCTACTCTTTCTAGTTCTGATTTTTCGCTCCAAATACCGTATCGCAGTTTAACCATTCCACATTATGGGCTCATAATCGCACTCCGCACATGCGCAATCGCTGTCGCCCACGTGTACGATTATAGCAGCGTCAGCCTAACCTCAAATGTCAGTCGTGTTAAACTTGTAAAACATGACTTTGTTACATAAAATATCGTGTGCACTAAGGAGGCAAGCGTCTTTTTACCTTCGCGTGTTTTCAATACTCGTCTATGCCTCGTTATTGCAAACTCACGCTCGAGTAAAAAGATTAAGTTTGCCTCCTACGAACGCAATATACTAATATGTTTAATGGTACTTTTTGAAATTTTCTTAAAATGTTAAAAATTGCAAAATTCAATATTTGAAAAACATTTTTTAAAATATGATCAACTCTAATTTTTTTTATTTCTCTACTATGCTCTCTTTTCTCTTCCAGATCTCGTCACCCACAAAGAATCAAGAGGAGTAAAAATGCAGTCTATTTTCTACTTATACGAGGATAACAAATTTTCTTCTTGTCCTATTTGTTTAGTTTTATTTATTTTATCAATTCGGCATATTTTGGTCTCCATTCTGTGTACAATTAATTAGGCGTAAGTAGTTAAAATGGAGGAAATATGCTCACCTATTCAGCAACACGGTGTCGTTAGGAAATTTCAATAAATCAACGTCTCTGAGCATGTGTTATCTATTTATGTTTCTATCTAGAAAGAATCTACAATAAATTCTCTAAATAAGAAGATTAGAGAATTCAACTACCACTGGGTCATTCCACAGTTTAAAAAAATAATTTCTGAGGTATATTGAATTTTACAAGATTTATGTCATAAACGAAAGTAGCCATTTATAATAATAATATCTACACTATATATGGTTTTATTTATTTTTTCCAGTCTCATCGGTATCGTAGTCAAGCGCGCAATACTCACAGAGATAAAAACTAGGTTTTGGTCGATTTCAATCTAATTTTCGGTGCCTATGAAACAATCGTTTTGGGGTAAAATAAAAAATTATTATTATCAATTATAAATAATTAATAAAAATATATAATCGAATCCATTTCAAATCAGGCAGTTTCTACACATGATGTCGCAGAAGCTCTCAGAAAGAAAACATGCTGTTCTCAGAGGAAATTAGGCGATATTTATTTTTCTGATTTGCGAAAAAAAAATTTCTACGAAGTTCTGCGTGTTTGAATTTTGTGCTTAATGTAAAAAAAATTTCTTTAAACCTCTATAACCAATATTTTAACCAATTTTTTGTTGAATTTGTACTTTCATAAGGAAGACATCTTGTAAGTTTTATTTGGGCTATAGTATATTATGCACCTAGGGGGAGAAAAAGTGCCTCTCCCCCTTGGCGCATACGATATTTTTATAACAAATGGATGAATAAAAAAATTTCCGGAAATTTTTGGTAATTTACGGTAATTTTAAAGGTGATTTATGGTAACTTACCATAAATTGCCCAAAATTAAATTTAAACATGTTTATAAATTTGCGGAAATGTATGAGAGTTTTCGATCATTTATGGTAATTTTACCGATAAATATGGTTACTTACCATGCCATTAAGTATACCATTAAGCCATTTCCCTTTCAGGGTAGGCGTGACACTACCCGATTCGGGTAGTGTTTCTAGGTGGATATTTTTTTGTAGTAAATAACTATCAGTGAGGGCTCACTACACCCACGACGGGCCAACAGCACGTAGTATTCTCGAATGGTCACCCATCCAAGTACTAACCGCGCCCAACGCTGCTTAACTTCAGTGATCGGACGAGAACTGGTTTTTTCAGCGTGGTATGGCCATAAATTACTTACCAATTAATTATTTACCATAAATTACCCAAAATTCATTTGTAAAAGTTTCCATAAATTTCCGGAAAATTTACCAAATTTGTCGGTCATTTATGGTAATTTTACCGGTAAATATGGTAACTTACCATAAATTACCCAAAACTCATTTTCAATCATTTCCATAAATTTCCGGAAATTTATGGAAAATTTCGGTCATTAATGGTATTTTTACCGGTAAATATGGTAACTTACCATAAATTACTCTAAATTCATTTTTAAACATTTCCGGAAATTTATGAAAATTTTCGGTCATTTATGGTAACTTTATCGGTAAATATGGTAACTTACCTTCAATTATCCGAAATTCATTTTAAAAAATTGCCATAAATTTCCGGAAATTTATGAAAATTTTCGGTAATTTACGGCTATTTGATCAGTTATATATGGTAACTTTCCATAAATAACCGCAAAATTCTATTATCTGCAACCAAAATTTCCTCACAGTTTTTACGGTGAGTGGGCTGATATTCGTAAAATGCGCGCTCATAGGTGTTTAATTTTCATTATTCACCTCTAAAGTCACTTGTCAGTCCCTAGGGAGTAAAAAGTAGACCTTTAGCTCCGCTTCATAGGCGTCGAAAAGGGCTGAAATCATGCATGTATAATAAAATAGTATATTATGCACCTAGGGGAAAAAGTGCCTCTCGCCCTTGGCGCATACGATATTTTTATAACAAATGGATGATTTCAGACATTTCTCGATGTTTTCTCGATTTCAGTCCATATTATCAAAAATTCAATAAAAAAATTGCCGGAAATTTTTGGTAATTTACGGTCATTTTAGAAGTGATTTATGGTAACTCACCAGGTTGCCCAAAATTCATTTTAAAAATGTCTATAAATTTGCGGAAATTTATGGAAATTTTCGGCCATTTATGGTAATTTTACAGGTAAATATGGTAACTTATCATAAATCACCTAAAATTCATTTTATACGAAGATGTTGGTTTTTGATCTACTGATCTATCAAGTGTCATTTCTATCACTTGATAGATCAGTAGATCAAAAACCAGCATCTTCGTATATATTTACTGCACTGATCAACAACCAACATCTTATATTAAAATTCATTTTTTTTAATTTCCGGAAATTTATGAAAATGTTCGGTCATTTATGGTAATTTTACCAATAAGTATGGGAACTTACCATAAAATACCCAAAATTCATTTTTAAAAATTTCCGGAAATTTATGAAAATTTTCGGTCATTTATGGTAATTTTACCGGTAAATATGGGAAATTACCATATATTACACAAAATTCATTTTTAAAAATTTCCGGTCATTTATGGTAATTTTTCCGGTAAATATGATAACTTACCATACATTACCCAAACATTTATTTTTTAAATTTTCCATAAATTTCCGGACATTTATGACAAATTTCGGTCATTCATGGTCATTTTACAGGTAAATGTGGTAACTTAAAATAAATAACCCAAAATTCATTAAAAAAAATTTCCGTAAATTTCTGTAAATTTATGGAAATTTTTGTTCATTTACAATAATTTACGGTAATTTGATCAGTTATATATGGTAACTTTCCATAAATAACCGCAAAATTGTATTATCTGCAACCAAAATTTCCTCACAGTTTTTACGATGAGTGGGCTGATAATCGTAAAATGCGAGCTCATAGATTTTCCAATTTCATTATTCACATCCGACGTCACTTTTCAGTCCCTAGGGAGTAAAAAGTAGAGCTTTAGCCCCGCTTCATAGGCGTCGAAAAGGGCTGAAATCATGCATGTGTCATAAAATAGTATATTATGTATCGAGGGCGTAAAGAAGGCTATTTTGACGAGTGTGAACTTGCCGCCCGAGCGAAGCGAAGTCGGCAGTCGCAGGAGGCAAAATAGCCGTACGCCCTTGATACACACCATACTTTTTGCCCTATCCTTCTTGAGAACAAGCGTGTTAAGCAGATAGAGAATGTTTGGTGTACTTGACAATTTTAGATTATAAATGAAAGAAAGAAATAGCGTGCCTTGCAGAAGGGAGACTGTGCGGTGCAGCGATACAATTTTTTTAAAGATAAAGATAATTTCCTTTATATGCTCACTTGCGTGGTGCAGTGTATGTGTAGCGGGCGTAAAGTTGTATGTAGCGGGCGTAAAGTGTTATTTAGCGGGCGTAAAGTGTTATGTAGCGGGCGTAAAGTTTCATGTTGGCCCGGCGGCGGTGTGCGCATGTGCGAACGTCACTGGGCTGGACGCGGCCACATTACGCCTGCCTCACGTGCATGCAATGGCGCGTTTTCAAGGGGGGTCGGACAAAAAATAACTTTTGTGGCCAAGAGAATTTTTCTTTCATAAAATCCAATTTTCTAATTTTTTTTCGTAAACAACGACAGAAACAAACAAATATTAAGATAAAAGTTTGCACGGCTCAAAAAGTCTTGTAAAAAATACCTCTTGCTCTTTTGCGATATCTTGCAGCGTTTACGAGAAAAATTATATTTTTATGAAAATAAATTCTGCCGGGCTAAAAGATGGTTTAGCCCTCATAACGCTGATAGGATATCTTCCTTATACAGGGTGATTCTTTTACCTTGAGACTTCGAAATATCTCAAGAAATACGCATCTAACGAAAAAAATGTTCCTGAAAAAACTTTTTATTTTCGAGGGGGAAAAGAGACCCCGCAAAAATTTATCCCACCCCCTGGGGCGGGTGAGGGGGCTTTAAAATTTCAAATGGGAACCTATATTTTTCATTACAGATTCAGATTCCTCATCAAAAAATACGTAAGTTTTATTTGAAAAGTTTTTTTCGATTCGCGTCAGATGACGCTGCATTGGCGAAAAATGACATTGTTAACTGTTCAAGAAATGCGCTTCCAAACGAAAGATAAAAAAGACGTGTTGATTGTTATCAGGAGTGCTATTTAATTGTAATCAATTTAATTTTAAATGCCCTTCCACCCACCTGGGAAGGGGGTTAAAGTGGAGTAGAAAAATTAGAAAGCCCAAGAAGTTTTGTCAAGACGATACAACACCGCTTGAGATCTGCCGGTTATGGATAGAGGAGCACGGTGCTGAAATCGTTCTTGAAACTGGAGCACATTGAAATTTTTTTTTTTTTCTGTTTCCTTTTTAACGTAAGCAACATAAAGAACCCAATCAAACCAACCTGTACGAATCAACCCAAACAAACCGACTCTTTGTCTTCTTTATCTTTCGTTTGGAAGGGCCTTCTTTGAACAGTCAACAATGTCATTTTTCGCCAATGCAGCGCCATCTAGCGCAAATCGAAACAAAACTTTTCAAATAAAACTTTCATATTTTGTGATGAGGAATCTGAATCTGTAATAAAAAATATAGGTTCCCACTTGAAATTTTAAAGCCCCTCCCCCCTCTCGCCCCAGGGGGTGGGGGTGGGGTAAATTTTGGCGGGGTCGCTTTTCCCCATCGAAAATCAAAAGTTTTTTCAGAGACATTTTTTTCATTAGATGCGTATTTCTTGAGATATTTCGATGTCTCAAGATAAAAGAATCACCCTGTATAAGCAGAAACTTAAAAAAGATGGGGTTTTCTAGAAAATCTTTCTTATGTTTTTCTTAAAATTTGGAAACTTAAAATTTGGATGCCAAAATTTGGCATCCTATTAGCTTTATTCGGGCTAAAGCATTCTTTTAGGCGGAAGAATTTTTTTGGTAAAAATATAATTTTTGAATTTTTCTCAAACGATGCAATATATTGCAAAAAGAAGAGGTATTTATTATATAACTTTTTAAAACTTGCAAACATTTATCTTAGCATTTTTTCGTATCTGGCGTTATTTGTAAAAAAAACAAAGCACATAATTTAAATACGCATAACTACGTAGAATATTTTTTTTGTCGCAAATCGATAAACTACTTGTCGCCTAGTTTCCTCTAGAAAACAACATATATTTTGTCCCCGAGTGATTCTGTGACTTCAAGTCTCGAACCTGCCTGATTTGAAATGGATTCGATTAATTTGTTTTGATGAAAGGAGAGTATGTATAGGTACGTGTTGACTCTACACGTACCGAAAAATCCGGGTATTCTCATCGAAATTTCGGTACAAATAACCCATTTTCCACCTCCTCCTATACGTACCGAAAAAATCCGGTTATTCGTGCCGAAATTTAGGTACACGTAGCCACGACCTTAATGATAACATATACAACTTCTCTTTTTAGACATTAAATTTACATATTATTTTTCGCCTTTAAAACGTTGATGGTTGTTTGCGGCATCATGGTGTGGCATTGTTGCACTTGCTGATAACGGTCATTTTGAACATCCTTATAATCGCGTTCGTGTTTCCGAAAATTGACATTACAATTTCTGTGGATAAAATTAAAATATTCCAAATGTACAACATTTTTTTTTGAAAATTAAAAGTAATATAAATCAGCTCATTTTTTTAACCTCAACCGTAAAACGTGTTGGAAAATCATGAAATGCTTATTATATATTTTTTTATAAATTAAAAAGTGTTTCATTTAATTTTATAATTCTATAAATTATAAATAGAATAATATAGTGCACTATCATTAAACTTGTGCGAGTACTTAGTTTTAAAGGCGAAAAATAAAATATAAATTTAATTTCTGAAAAGATAAGTTGTATTTTATTATTAAAATCAATTTTTTTTTGCGTAAATAATTATAAATAAAAATTACTCTTGAAATAATTAAGAATGAGATATTTTGCAATATTTCAATTGAAATTTATCAATTTATTAAACAATATCAATTCACCAGTTACATTTTTAATTTTTCAAAAATATATTTTTTAATTTTTAAAAACCTTTGCACTTGCCATCTCCTAATAAGTTGAAACGTACCGCTTTTGAGACTGAAACGCCTGCTTTCAATCATAACCTGTAAAATTGTATACTTACCCTACCTACTGCCCTTAATATAACAATCGAATAACAAATTTACTTCCTCAAATTTACGCAGATTGCTGTTTTATTGTATTTTAAGCTGTTTTGCCACAAATATTAGCGCGTAATCCTTAAAATAAGTAATTTCAAATTGACGCGCCTGCGCATTTCCACTATTGCTAGTAGTCGCGAAAAAAATACTTGGCGTTGACAAGTAATTTCTTTTCGTAAGGGATATTTGAAATATTTGGGAAATAGTTGAAATCTTTGTACAGTCTTTGAAATCTATCGGAAATTTTTGTGAAATAATTGAAGTCTTTGTGAAGTCTTTTAAATCTATCCGAATTCTTTGTGAAATCTTTGGGAAATCATTGAAATCTTCTAAATCGATCGGAAGTCTTTGCGAAACCTTCCAAATTTTTGCGAAATCTTTGGGAAATGATTAAAATCTTTGTGCAATCTTTGAAATCTTTACGCAATATTTGAAATTTTTTTGAAACTTTTGGTAATATTTGTGAAATTTGCGAAATCTTTGGCAATATGAATTTTATACCTGTATTTATTATTACTCATTATTTACTATTTATTGTTTATTTATATATTTATTATTCATATATAATTTTTACATAGTATAATACTAATATACTATGTACAGTGTACACATTGTGCCATTTAATATTATAATTCTATGCCCCTGCCCCCACCTAGAAGAGTTAGGCTCCTCCGCTTCTGTGAATAATATTTTAATTTTTCGAATGAAAAACAGTGAAATGAACCAGAAAAGATGCATTTTCAAGCAAAATAGTTTATCAATCCTGAGCAACAGCACATTCACTGTGAAGCTAGCAATTGTATTTGAAACAAATAAAGATTCAAGAAAAAAAAACAGAAAAATTATGAATGTCCATGATTGCAGAATTTTCAATTGTAAATCCTGCAAAAGGAATGCTGAAAAAAGGCTGCGAATTGCATACCCTTCAAGTTTCAATCTTGAAAATAGAATAACTTGCAATTCCATACTTTTCCAATTTAACAATTTCCAATTCGTGAAGCAGCATCTTTCTTCAGAATTTTTTTTCGTAGAATTTGAAGAGAGAGAAGAAAGGTATCTTTTATTGCGAAAACATTTTGATTGCATCGTTTCTGTGTAGGGGTGTAATTAATTATTTATTTATTAATCATTAGTATTTAATTATGAAATAATTAATTTATTAATCATCAATTAATTAAATATTTCATTGAATAATTAAACAATTAGTGAATTAATTCGATGTGTAATAGGGTTGTTTCCAAAGTCAGATATCACTTTTCCAATGAATGGATCTTGTAGTTTATAAAATTCTAATTTTAAAAACGCCCATACAATATTTTTCACATATTGTTTACTATTTTTAATTTAATGTTGAAATATGAATTTTCTATCGCGATGTCGATTGGAGGGCCTCTCTGACGTCAAAGGGGTCGGATTTTCGAGCAATCACAGCTTACGTATCAGTAATTCTCAAATGTGTTTTTCTGTGTCAATGTTTTGTTTTGGTTATGTGCACGTTAAAAATAGAAGCCGAAAGATATTGTTAAAAAAAATGACAAAGGAGGGTTTCGTAAAAGCCAATAGCGGAAATCTACTAACTGGAAATAGACGTATTCATCATGGTATCGGAGTATTTTAAGAGTAATTGTGACTTCATAAGTGCAGAAATATGAGGAGTGAAAGTGAATCGGTAAACGCATTTATAAATAGGCTGCGACTGTTTCGCCATACATGTATGGCGAAATAGCCGACCGTAGCTTATTTCGACATACAAGTATGGCGAAATAGCCGACGGTAGCTTATTTCGACATACAGTTATGGCCAAATAAGGACGGTATTTTATTTCGCCCGTCGGAATATATGCAGGAAGGGGTGACGTTCAAAATAAGGATAGTAGGTTATTTATTATTATATAGTTATAGTAGATTATAATGAACAAATTAATCATTAAAAAGGCAATTATAATTGCACCAGCGAAACATTTGAGGCGAGTTAACCTCAAAATCTCAAGGAGAGTGCTCAGAGGTGGTTCTGACCACCACTGTTAGGTGGCGCAAAAATCGAATGCGCGAAATTTAAATTTGATTATACTTTGCTATTCGACTGTCCCGAAGAATAAGTCACTAAAAAAGTTTTCCGTACACAGAGTGTATCAGCTGTATTTTACTTCGCTAGAGTGTCGTATCTCTATGTATTTTTAAATGGAGATACGACACGATAGCGAAGCATAATACAGTTGATACGCTCTGTTTTCGGAAAAATTGGTTAGTGACTTATTCTTCGGGACAGTCGTATTATCGCTACGAATGAAGCATTTTAAGAAAATAAAAATAAATTGTCAGGTTCGAATCCATTTCATATCATGCAACTTCAAGTCACCGAATCATTCGCCTCTTCAATATGTTGTTTATCATAGACTTTAGTGAGGTATTTTTTGTAGAAAATAAGCAGTCTTTTTCTTAGAATTTTCTCAAATATATCGTTCTCTAAAAAAAATTACAAAATTCAATTTTTCGAGAAAAAAATTCTCGTGGTCACAAAAATGGTTTAACCCACATGAAACTTATAGAATGTCTCTCTTATAGAATTAAAGATTTAACAAACAAAAAATGATCTGGAAGGAAATTTTAAATATCTCAATTAAGTAAAAAGTTATAGATGTTCAAAAAAAGAATTGGTGAATCTTTTTAAAGAAAACTTCGAAATACATATATTTGTCTACAATATATTTTGTCGCGAAGAGATTTTACTATTAGAAGTTCATCTCTGGCGTCTCGAAGAAAAAAGTTTTCTATAATTTTTAGAATTGAAATGATATTAACATTCAAGTCTTATGAAGCAAGTAAGTTTAAAACTTACAAAAAAATAATTATTTCAACAATAGTTTTTGTAATTGAATTTTCTCTGACTGCCGCTTCAACCATCAATCAATCATGGCTTATTTTTTCGAAAGAAACATTCCGTACAGATTTCCTGTTTACAATTTTTAAATTGAGTAAATAATCTACAAATATAGTCATTCGTTGGACAATTTTTTCTTTAAAAAAATCAGTAATATTATTTAGATTGTTAAAATCATAGAAAAGCTATCTTTTTTCAGAGATCTGATTTTTAATACGGCAACTATATTAATAATTAAAAATGTTTAAAACTAAATATCTTGAACTTAAAAAAGGTCTAAGTTAAACAATTTTAGATCTTTAAATTAAAAGTTTGAAATTAAAAATTTATTTTAGTTTAAAATTGTTCAATTAATAACTTGAGACATTTTTTTAAAGAAATTAGAAAATCTTGAAAATTACAATGTTTTTCTGAAAATATTAAAAGACGATTTTCTCAAATACTGCACATTTTTATTTATTTTTTTTTTGTTTTTTAAATGTTAAATTCTATAAAAGACCATTTTTGTGGCCAAGAGAATTTTTTCTCGAAAAACTGAATTTTTTAATTTTTTTTCAGACAACGATATATTTGACAAAATTCTAAGAAAACGCTTTGCTTATTTTAAAACGTTCTACAAAAACTACCTCTCACTAAAGTCTATGATGAACAACATATCTAAGAGGCTGATTCTGTGACTTGAAGTTGCATGATATGAAATGGATTCGGACCTGATAATTTATTTTTATTTTCCTAAAATTGAAATGTTTTATTCTTAGATAATAGCAAAGTATAATGAAATTTAAATTTCGCGCATTCGATTTTTGCGCCACCTAACAACGGTGGTCAGAACCAGGCTCGGTCAACTCAGGGGTGGGACTCCGATGCCTTAAATCGAACGGACCTCTCTTTCTACAATGTGAGATAGATAACGAGGTGCAATCAAAGTTGAAACGATCGTTTCGAAAACTCTCTTTCATATCGTATGTGGTGGACAGAGAGGGCCCGATGGTTGCCAATGTCGTTTCATAACTATGAGATCCTCTCTGTCTACCATATACGATAGAAAGAGAGCTTCCAAAACCATCGTTTCGGTTTCGATCGCGCCTCGTTGTCTATTGCACACAGAGGCTCCAGAACGTGGGATTTTTCGGCCCCCACCACGTTCCCATCTGGGAGCAATACATGCAAACGTAGCGTGTCGGTGAGAAGACTCTGTTACGCGTTGCGTCGGCCATCCTCGTGTAAAGCCGAAAATGCACGAGCACGAACCCATGGTTCGGGCCGAGCCGAGCTTGCCCGACTTCGCGATTCAGTTCCGTGGGCTATTAGGAGGTTTGGGTTGATTTTTGTTTCCAAGAATGACACCTGAAGAAAAGACTTCAAATGCATGTAATGAAGTCTCGAAATATTTTTTATTATGACTTTCAGGAACGTATATGGGATTTTAAGATTAGATTAATAATAGTTATCACTTTCAAGTGATTTCATTTCTTATTATTTATGTTTTATTTTTAAATCGATTTCAAATATTGCAAAGTTCAAATGATAATAAATAATTATCATTTTTAATTCAATGTATATAATTAATGAAAATAAAATTGATACAATTTTAAATTATAAAATCAAATTAAAATTGAATGAATGAATGAATTAAATTAATTGTATTAGAAATGAATTGAATTAATTATAAAATTGTAAATTTCATAAAATTGTTAATTTACTGAATTAATCAACTTTTTTAATGTATACTCACCTCTGATAATTACCTTTCTTTTCATGCTATTTTAGGCTATAATCACAATTTTGGGGATTTCAAGAGAAAAAGCCAAAAAATTATTAACTTGTCCTCATATGCTTTCTTAACATATAAAAACTCTATGAAACCTTCAATGTCTAAAAATATTTATCTGAACATTACAAAATTAATTTTTCACAATTTTATTTTTATTGTGAAATAATTGTAATTGGAAATTAATTGCGAATAATTGTAAAATAAATTTAACAACATTTATTTAATAAAGAAATATCTCATGATTTTTTGAGGACAAACAATTTTAAAGGTAAGTCTTTGCAGTATTTTAATAACTAATGACCATATTTTCTGAATATTTTTCTTTGATGCTGCCCTGATAGGGTCAAACATGGTACAAAAAACCGTCGTGAAATTTCAAATAAAAACTGTACTCTGTATAAATTAATTTTGAAAATGAAAAATATTTATACCTTTTATAAGTATTCCCAAATTTTTTTTGAATATGATACACAGTGATTTTTATTTTAAAAATTCTTGTAAAGAGTTGGTCATTTTTTAAATTATATGATATTTTTGTACCATGTTTGACCTTAGGGAATAGATTTTAGGAATGAAATTATAAAAATATCTCAGTTAGTGTTTGGTTGATAATAATATTTTTTGTTGAAATTTTTATTTGACATATCTGAAATATTGAAAAATTTTGTGAAATTTTGTCAAGAATCCTATATGAAAATTATATTTATAGAAATTAAAATAAGCAAAAAAAACAGTTAAGTAATGAACAGTCATTTGAAATTTTTTATTTTGTATACAAAAATATTTTTCGCCTTAAATTATAATTTTGTTGAAATTTTTCTTTCTTCTTCATTACAAAATTTAGTGATTTGAAAATTTATTTATTTGGTTGAAATTTAATTGTTTGAAAGATGATTTCAACTGTCTTTAATTGAAAATTTGAATTTTTTCATTAAAATAGCATTTATTACATTTTTCGTTGAAAAATTTTTCCATTGAAATAACAATTATTACATTTTTCGTTGAAAACTCAGCTTTTTTGGTTGAAAATTCAACTGTTTAGTTAAAACTCATATTTTTTGTTGGAATATTGATTGACAATCAGAAATATTCAAAAATC
>CAKNYM010043874.1:17565-33247 GCA_932195095.1 Andricus curvator | reverse complement strand
TTTTTTTTAGTTGCGCGTGGCGAGACCATAGCTTCTTGGATCATGGAGTAAGCCAGAATAGTATAAGGGTTCTAAATTTTTTGCAGTTCGACTCATGTACACGGCACACTCTCTTCACCTACCCCACTCACACAGATTAAGCATAAAGCACTGGTTCGTGGTACTAGCGCCACGCGTTGCTGGTTCCCAAACTAAACCTAACTAAGTCTTCCCTTGCCGTCTCGCTCCCCTTCACGTACATCAAGCTGCCCGCTGCATTGTCGCCTCCATGATCTAAGAATACACGGTCTAGCCACGCGCAACTAAAAAAAAGTTAACCAATAGGAAGAACTCTGCTATAGGCGGCCATATTGGATAAGTTAGCGCGCGAGAATTTAGTATATTTGAAAGGACGTAAATGTCATGAGAGAAGATTTCAAGTAAAAGATAAAGTAAGTGTACAATTTATAAATCAATGAAATTAGTTTGAAAATAATGTAATAGATAATATAAAATATTAAGAAATATATAACTTATTATCCTTGTAATGTAAAAGAAATATGGCTAACATAACCTCTCAATGCACATGAAAAATTTTACCTTTTAACGCAAATGAATAGTTTTCATCTATCAATTTTTGTTTGCAGGGTGCTCTCTGAAAAATAAAATCTTCTAATTACCTAATATTCGTCACTTTTGACATTCTATTCGCGTCCCTTCTCACGTCCCACTGAAAATGTGTACAAAAAATTAGACATATTTACGTGCAATCTGGAAATTGACAAAGTAGGTTATGTTTACAATTACAGCTACCTCGTACACTTATTAAAGTACACTTACCCATATGCATAATACAACTTTATAATACACGAAAATATGTATCCTTGCCGGATAGCCACATTATATTTACTTTCAAACTTGTATTTTCGATAAAAACTCCACTCCAATTTACACAAAGTTGATCTTAACACGTTGCACTTGCACAAACGGATATTGACAGGTATTGACATTCATGATTTCAAATCTTTTGAGTGAAGACCGAGACGCTAACAATTGCTATGGTAACAAAATGGCGGCCTGTGGCAGAGCGCGCGAGTGGGGACGAAACTGGGAGAGCTTAAGGCTAGACCAGCCCTATCCGACTGTTGCGTCCTGGGCCTGTCCTGGCCCTCTATTGTCGCTCCGTTGAAATTTCTAAATACCGTCAAGTTTAAATGAATTTAAACTTATTTATTATGATGTAATTTTAATTTTAATAATGGTGGTCCTCTGCTAGAGTTTTTAAATTCTCGGTAATTTAAAATTGGGTAATATTACCGGTAACATACCGGTATGTTACCGAAGCTTCGAGAATTTATCGAGAATTTATGAGAATATTAAATTATAATGCTTTTTTGTTATTTTAAAAAGTAATTAGATAATGTTCTCGATGTTATAGCTTATTTTCGATCATTTGGTATATTTTTTCAATATTTGTTATTATAAATAATACACCAAATGTTCGAAAATTAACTATAACATCTTGAATATTCATTCACAGTGGTTGACCACCGTTTAACATCTAAAAAATTCATTAATTAGATAATATTGGTGCTTATAGAATAAATTATAAACAGCGCCCATTTATGTACATTTAAAATATGAAAAACTTTGTGAGCATTAAAATACTAAATTTAGAAAATTTTCAGAACACTCCGTATAATTGTCTTACAATATTGCAAAAACTTCAAAAAATAAAATGATTACATTTGAATAAATATAAGTAATTGAAATAATTGAATCAAATAAGCAATAATTATTTATTTCAAAAACTGTTCACATATGTAACATTCAGTAAAGTTTTTTATTTAAACTAAATAATGTGATATTTCAAACTAAAGATAAGGTGTTCTTAGCACCTCTACGCATTTAAAAAAAAAGCTGAATACAATAATACCGCACTTACTATATTTTTTCGAAATTTTTCTTTGGTTCACTAAATAAAAAATATTTGATTGCATTCAGGCAATTCCTACTATTATTTTAAACAATATATTGAAAATCACAGTATTTCTAGCCAGGCACCATTCATATCGACAAACCTGAACAATAAAGGTAAAGATTAAAAATATATTAATTTTCTTCAACACGAGGAACTTCTCACCATTTTAAGTAGTATTTAAATCAAAAATTTTCTAAATGGAAATGGCTGGACCCAATAAGAATGTCGTTTTGTACTTGCATTATGAAGATAAAAATAATTTAGCAAATGGATTTATTATTATTTATCCATTCAGAAAATGGATAATGAAAGCTAAGTTGTAGTTGTTAGAAATGCGCTTTACGGAAGTTTGGAAGGAGAAAAAAATAAATTCTCATAAATTCTCATAAATTCTCGCCGAGAACGAACGTCGGGTAAGTTACCCGGTAACTTACCAATATTACTGTACGTAACCAGGGTAATTTACCCGACTCAAAACTCTAGCTAACCACCACCGCTCGCTGAGCCGATGGCGCTCGGACGGTGGCCGGACTCCGCACTACAATAATCTGCATCTTCGCCACTAGCGGCGTCATTGGCGCGCGGCAAATATTCAAATACTTATAGTGTCCATTGTGATGAATGGCAAAAAAATAATTAAGTATTAAAATACTTCGAAAAGTCGGCTAGAAAACCTCAAATGTTTTTTAGCGGACGTCAACGTTCTATAAAATTTTTTCCAAGTTTATTCTAGAACTGTGCCGAAACGATGTTATGTCGACGTTCTAGAACGCATTTATTCAAACTTCTATCTAGAACTGTGCCGTAACTGTGTTAGGTCGACGTTCTAAAAAGCCGTTACAAATGTGTTCTAGAACAAATTATTAACAAAAATTAGAACCCGTTACAGAAAAGTTGTTACTGAACTGTTCTAGAACCAACCAATCACAGGCGTTCTATAACAACTGTTCTAGCTTTGTTCTAGAACTGTGCCGTGAGAGTGATACATCGACGTTCTATAGAACACTATTATAATTTACTTCTCCAAATTAACTATTAAATTAACTATTTTTATTAGTAATAAAAAGAACAAAGAATTATACTAGCGCAATGTCTTTTATAATTACAATTTATTTGAAAAGAAGCAACGCTGCTGTACTTTTGTAATTATGGTAAGAATATTAATATTCTTTAGCAGAGTGCAAAACTCATATAAAGATTTATGCAAGAATTAATACATTTTTTAAATAGTAATATTCTATTAATGTAAACGAAAACATTGTTTGTCTACGAACCTAGAATACCATATTTCAACACATTGTTTAAATGTCCAAAAAATCCCCCTGATTATTAATATCTAGGGTAGTTTTTTGAAAAGTTGGTCGTTAATTGTTTAAACAAATGTTTTTAAACTTTAAACGAATACAGTATTTATTTTTAAAAAACGTATAATATTTTTCAGAATGCTTAAACCAAGATCAGACTTTTAAAATATTTTTGTACAAATAACCAATTAAGCACATGGCTTTTCAAAGCGCGTGCTCCACAGAGAACAAAGAAATTTTTCGTTACCGCTTACAGACATCGAATATAACCTCACTGGCCCATCACGATGTTAACATAGTAACCGTTCACGACGCTAAGCGGCACTAGTAGTAAGAGTGGCGAGCAAAATGTTTTGATAACCACGGAGAGCAGTTGGCTCACCGATGAAAGCACTTTGCTCATCGATGTTGGGGATTTTGTTCATCACCTTCGTGCACGATGCGGAATCGACCATTTTGGATGTCTGTAACCAGTGGCCAAACAAGGTTTCTGCATAAAATTTCTTTCTCCTTTATAGAGTATGTGTCTTGAAAAGTCATTTGCACTTTTTTTCAATTTTTCTTTCCAACAGGTGCTAAGAAATCTACCTGCAAATATCTCAATTTTAGCGCAAATTTAATTGCCTATAAAAACTTGTTTAAACCATTTTTCGACATTTGTAGCCAACGTTACCCTCTAGACTTCTCAGTGCATACACATGAATTAGGGGCGACATGATTGTAACTCGTACGTATGAAATCTTTTTCAGTCTTAAAGGATAGAATGCTTTGTTTTCTATATCATAACACTATTTTATATTTGTTAAATAACAGATCGAGAACTATTATAGAATTTTTCCAGAATTATTACAGAACATGCGTAACAAAATACTAGATTTGTTCCAGAATGGTTACAAAACGTGAGTAACAGAGACATAGAACTGTTCTAGAGTTATTACAGAACTTGCGAAATAGAGATCTAACATTGTTCTAGATTTGTTACAGAGAGTATACAGGGTGTTTTTTTATCTTGCGACATCGAAATATCTCAAGAAATACGCATCCAACGAAAAAAGTGACAGTGATAAGAACTTTATTTTCGAGGGGAAAAGCGACTCCGCAAGAATTTAGCCCACAGCCCACCCCCTAGGAGCGGGAGGAGGGTAACTTTAAAATTTCAAATGGGAACCTATATTTTTTATTGCAGATTCAAATTCTCCATTAAAAAATACATAAGTTTTATTCGGAAAAAAATTTTCGATTCGCGTCAGATGGCGATGCATTGGCGAAAAATTACATTGTTGACTATTCAAGGAATGCGCTTCCAAACGAAAGATAAAAAAGACGAACAGTCGGTTTGTTTCGGTTGGTTCGTACGGATTGGTTTGTTTGGTTTAATTTGTTGGGGGTGATATTTAAAAATTAATTTTATGGCTAATTGTGAACAGAAATGTTGAATTTTAACTCGACTCAACATCAGCCAATATTGACGATTCTGAATAAAAATTACAAAAACCCATAAAGAATAAAAGTTCTTTATGGAAAATACATGTTACAGACCAGGAGAAAGTGATAGAAAAACAGGAACGATTAGCTCGTGTATGCCAATTTAAGTGGTAAATATTAGATATTTGACGAGTTATGAGCAAATAAAATGAGACCCTCACTTGCCCTAACAGTATAATTAAATGATCAATTTGCAAGAAAAATTGATGTTTTTGAACGATTAAATAGCGTGTGCAAAGTGGTGTTTGTGAAACTTTGAACAAAGTTAATCTGGCAAAAGTTATTGGCATACGGTTTCTGTATGTACGAAACCTTGACATAATTCATGAAACTTGGAAAAAAGTGGACTTCTAAAAACAAGTATAGTTCACGTATGTTATTTTACAGAATTATTATTTTTGTTATGTAAAACATGAAAAAGTACTTGGCATACGATACAGCATACGATTCTTGACTACACCAGAGACTCACTATTTGAACGCGCGATCGCAAGCGTTATATGAATTCCTAGAACTGCTGGTCCCAGCAGTTTCTCAGGGGGCAGGGCGAGAGACGGTTGCGACTCCGCTTCTGAAGGGACGCATGCTACTACGCATGCATACTACTCAGTCAAGTATATTGCGCAATATTATGGAAACGGTTCAGGCGGCACTGACTGTTTACGTTTCGCTGTACGCGCTATATGAACATGGCTATTTTCAGGCAACCCCCGAGATTCTTCATCTATCGAGTCTCTGGTGTATTTAAAGATTTATTTTGGCGTATGGGAGCGTTCACATATTACGTAACATTAAAAGGGGGAGGGGGTTCTTGTTTCGTTACGGTCTGTTATGTGGGGGGGGGGGTACTTTGACTCGAGTACGTAATATTTTTGATTGCCTAAAAAAAGCGATGTTACTAAATATCTCGAAAATATCGAACACATTGTTGTCCAAAACCTGACTGGTTGCAAGACTGCATGAATATAACTTTTAGTGACTGTTTACAGGTTGTTTATCTATTAATAAAGATTTATGAATTTTCTTCAACATCAATTTTGTTAGAATTGATAAAGCAGAGAATATTTAAATTGTAAATAATTGTTTAATATTGGGAAATAATTCTGTTCTTAACATTTTGCTACCACACTACATATAATTTCTGAAGTTTTTTCATTTTCAAAGAGATAAGAAAAATTAAATGATGGGAAAAACTTATTTTGAAGAATTCGAAAAAAGAAATTTAAAAGCTTTTTAATCATTTTGAAATATTTGAGGTGATGCGTTTTTTTCAAGTCTTCTGGGAAAATTTTAAATGGTTTAGGTTTAATTTTAAAAGAATAATTTCAAGTTTGGAAGAATTCAAAAAGTGTGGATTTTTTTTAGGTAAACTCAATTTTGCGGGGCGTCAAGAGAATGAAAAGAATATTCTTAAGATTCATGGGAAAATTTCAAATTATTTGTTTCTTAATGAATTTTAAGAGCAAATTAAAGAAGATTACAAAACATTTTAAATTATTTCCTAAAATTTTGAAAAAGAGTGTAAAAGATTTTACAGCAAGATTTTTCCATAATACATAATTTTAGAACAAATTTGAGTAAATTTAACAGCCCAGTGGACACAAAACCATGAACATCCCAAGAACGTCCTTGGGACGTTCCTAGGACCTCCAATGTCAGTCCAATCAGCGTCTCTAAGACGTCCAATGCCCTATACATGTTCTAAAGATGTCTTGAAGACATAGGACGTTCTCGGGACATGTTTTTATTCCGAAAAATTAATTTGTAGAGAATATTTCAAAATATTTCAAAAAATTTCTGAAATTGTCAAAGAAGAATCTGAAGAATTTTAAGACAATTTTTGTTAATTTTGCAGAATTAAAAAAAAATCACGAAAAATTTGATTAATTTAAAAATATTAGAAGGTTTAACAATTGTGAAAGGATTAAAAAAAGAATTTTCTTAAGATTGATGGGAAATTTTTTTATGATTTTTTTTTCAAAAATGAACTTTAAGAGAAAATTGAAAAAGATTTCAAAACATTTCAAAAGCAAAATGTTATAATTTGGTAAAATTGCAAAATTTAATAAAATCGAGTAAATTCAAACCAAAACTTTAGAAGCTTTAAATGAATTTTGACAGGTTTCAAGTGAATAAACAAATTTTCTTGAAATTCCTAGGAAAGTTTGGAAGATTTTAAGGCCATTTTTTTACATTTTAAATGATCTTTCAAAATTTTAAGAAAAATTCGAGTTAGATAAAAATATTTTTAGAAATTTTGAATAGATTAAAAATATTTCAAAACCTGGAAGCATTTCCGAAAATTTATCAAATATTTGTTATTACATCCAAATTGCTGAAAGTCTTAAATATCTTTTAAAAGGCTCCAATTTTTCCTAATTCTTGTAAAATCTTGTAAAATAAATTTTGTTTTAATTCATCTAGATTCTTTTTTGACACATCTGAAATTTTCAAAAATCTTTCCTAATTTTTTCAAGTATATTATAAAATTTATATGTATATAAGTTTAAAAACAAACTGATAATAAATCTTTTCTTCTGAGTAATTTAAATATTTGTGTGACTAAAAAAATATTTAAAAAGCATTCAGTGTTACATCAAAATATTGTTTTATTTATTTCTATACAGCACTTCATATTGAAAAACCTTTTTTTAATTAAGAAAACGTATATTATGTTTTTAAGCATAATAAAACAATGTTTTGTAACTACGGAGGGGGGGGGGTGGTCCGAAGGAAGTGTTACGGTCTGCTACATGGGGAGAAGGGGAGTTAAAGAAGGTTGAAAATAACGTTACGTAATATGTGAACGTTCCCTATGCCAGTAATTTAAGCACTTTGAAAATGTATGCCATTCTTTTTTTTTTGCGCATATTTACACAATACCTTACCCATATTCCAATGGTATACTCTAACTAACAAAAATAATAATTCTGTAAAATGGCATACGGGAACTACTTGTTTTCAGAAGTCCATTTTTTCCCCAAGTTTCACTATTTATTTCAAGGTTTCATATACATGAAAACCGTATGCCAATAGCTTTCGCCAGATTAACTTTGTTCTAAGTTTCACAAACACCACTTTGCACACGCTAATTAGTCGTTCAAAAACATCAATTTTTTCTTACAAATTGATCATTTATTTATACTTTCAGTGCAAGCGAGCGGTGTAGACGAACTAATCGTTCCTGTTCTTCTGTCACTGTTCCTGGCCTATTAAACTTCATGAGGCTTGAGTCACCTCTAAATATTAATTATTTTTTTCAAGAAAAAAGGATTTATTTTTGTGTGGATTCGAAGAAATTTCCGGGCGATACGCGTACAAATTTGAAAAAAAACCTTCCAATGCATTTTTGGACCACCCTACTGTACCGCCAGCTCTCGGCTCTCCTAATAGACCAGGAGCCCATGACATAAATGATGTACTTATAGGAAAGAGGAATATTTTGCACCTGACAGATTCGACTTACGATGAAGAACGTAAAAATGGGTGCTTGCCATGTGTGAGTGGAAGAGGTGAGCGGTGGTGACCTGTCAAAGGTGCCAATTTTTACGGTTCATTGCCCCGACGCGAAAGAGGTTAAAAAAGGTGTGTACGTGTAGAAAATGACATATAAATAGCACCTGCGAATTTCCAATCACTTACCTGGACGTAAAGATGCTGGCACGCACCTTCAAAGTTGCCCGAGATTCAGGTGAAATTTCTTGATATTGATTTTACAGGAAAAAGTTTCAAACAAAAGTTGGTCTACTTCGAAAAATGCATATTTTCATTCCTATATCATTTTTTGATAAAATTGATACTTTTAGAGAAAACATCGATTAAAGGAATGCCAGAACAATCAAAAGCTGTTTTTCTACATAGGAAGTCATTTTTTCGAAAATTGTCAAGAAAGAAAAAATACTCCCCAGCAGGTGTACTCCAACATTACTAATGAATATTTAATTCAAATGTTTATATTTACCAAGTTATGCTCATTACATTCTCATTCTAATGAGAAGGTATTGGTTTTATGTAAAATTTGACATAGTCGGTTTTCATCAAATCTCCACGTTTTGAGACCCCCTGAGCTAGAAAAAACGATTTTTACGAAGGTGTCTGTCTGTCTGTAGTCTGTCTGTCTGTCTGTCTGTAGCCACGATAACTTTCGAAAAAATGATCAGATTTGATTGAGCTTTGGCAAACTTTTTTATGGCCGAAAAATAGAGAACGAGTTCGTTTACCAGCTATTTTGGATGAAAATCCAAAAAGTGAGCACATTTTGAAAATTTTTGAGACCATTTTTTGGAAGATTTGAAAATTCTATGTACGGTTATTAGTAGTACGCAAAATTACGAACAAAATATTCTCATGACTTTTCGTGATAAAAAAAAAATTACTGGAGTTATAGCATTTTCAAAATTCCAAAAAACAAACGAAAATGAACATTTTAAGCCGAAAAACGCACGATATGAAAAAAAGTCAAGAGGAGAAAAACGTTGATTCATGAACACTCTATAATATTTTCATAACAACTTTTTGAATTTTTTGAAAAATAAAAAATTCAAATTTTGATCGCACAAAGAATTAATGAAAAATCAAAAAAGCCATTTTTCTGTAAAACTATGCAAGATACCAGAAAAGGTCATCTCACCAAAATTGTGCACCTGAAAAAGATCTACAAATTTCTTATCATTCACTTTTTGATATGACGCGTAGTTTTTGTTTTATTCGTAAAAAACAGCATTGAAAATAGAAAAATCAAATTTTCAGACGAATATTACCAGCTACGAAAAAATGACCGAAACAAAATTTGTTCATCCAAGGAAGAGGTATAAATTTATTGTGACTCATGTTTCGATAGGATGCGTGGTTTTTGTTTTATTCGTGAAAATAACATTGACAGTAAAAAAAATCAAATTTTTGAAAAAACAATGCAAGGTACGAAAACATATAAATGAACAAAAATTGTGCATTCAAAAAAGACTTACACACCCGTAATCAATTTTTGTGGTAAGAATATATTCAAAATGAAAAAATTAACTTTTTTGATAAACGGCACAAGCTAAAATAAAATGTTAACTAATAAAATTTGTCGCCTGAATTATATCATTACTTTTCATTTGAAATCAAATACAAATTTAGTAATTTGTATATGAAGAACATATAACACGAAGCACAAAGTTCGCGCTCAGTGTATTTACCAAATCGCACGCCGTAAGTGCGCTCAAACTTTTTTGTTTCTATCATACGGTTCAAATGATTTTCAAATCAAATATCGAGCGCGAAGCGCGAGTGTCTGGATGAGAATGTGTTCCTTAAGGTCGATAGAACCTTGAGTAAATAAAGTTCCTTTTCAGTCTAAAATAAAAACAAATTTAACAATCACTTAATATGTAGAGGTTTTGAAAATTTTATAATATTTGCAAACAAACTTTTTCTTTTCATCGAAGTCGAACACGAAGTTCAAAAATCTAGAGGAGCCTAGCGTAAAGCGCGATGCAAATACGTACGAGCGCGTAGCGCGAGGTGAATACATAATCGAGCGCGAAGCGCGAGATAAATTTATGATCGAGCGCGAATTAGAAGCTGAGAACGTGACTCTGTTTATTATTGTTTACAGGAGAATAAGTTATTATTTTACCTGAAAGTAGCTGATGCCAATTTGTTACACAATACTTACACTATTGATGTACTAATTTTGAGAACACCTTCTTTTAAATTGCTAAAGATAAAACAGGTGAAAGTCAAAATGGAAAAAATAATGAAAAATGAGCAGAACTTGGTAAATATAAACATTTGAATTAAATATTCATTAGTAAGGTTGGAATACACCTGCTGGGGAGTATTTTTTCTCTCTTGACAATTTTCGAAAAAATGACTTCCTGTATAGAAAAACAGCTTTTGATTGTGCTGGCATTCCTTTAATCGATGTTTTCTCTAAATGTATCCATTTTATCAAAGAATGATATAGGAATGAAAATATGCATTTTTCGAAGTAGACCAACTTTTGTTTGAAACTTTTTCCTGTAAAAACAATATCAAGAAATTTTACCTGAATCTCGGGCAACTTTGAAGGTGCGTGCCAGCACCTTTACGTCCGGGTAAGTGATTGGAAATTCGCAGGTGCTATTTATATGTCATTTTCTACATGTACACACCTTTTTTAACCTCTTTCGAGTCGGGGCAATGTAAAAATTGGCACCTTTGACAGGTCGCCACCGCTCACCTCTTCCCCTCACACATGGCAAGCACCCATTTTTACGTTCGTCATCGTAAGTCGAATCTGTCAGGTGCAATATATTCCTCTTTCCTATAAGTACATCATTTATGTCATGGGCTCCTGGTCTATAAGAATAGGCTCTCCAACGCAACACAGCAGGGTCAAGGGGCTGGACACGAAACCTGTGGTGGCATTTACCCGAAAATAAAGATTCAAGAGAATAGCTAATTATTCTATTATCTCTACCAATGAGATACTCCTATTTACACATGCGCAGTACTATTATGGGCTATCGTTGACAGTACTGTTGTAGACGGTAACTTTATGTACTTGAAGTTCCGAACGTTCAAATGCAATTTAAAATATGCTTTATAATTCTGTTTCAATAATAAATTATTTCCAATATAAATGAACAAACATTTTAGCACTTTTTCTGGTTTACAAAGTCATCGGTAAAAAATTTCGTTCATTTGAACGTTCAGAACGTCAAGCACATGTAACTTTCTTCTTGCTCTACAGGCATAGTAAAGTGGCATTTTCATGTATGTGTGAAATAACATATTTTTACGTGCTAATTTAATAATAGTGGTTTTAGCGGTGAGTCCGAAAGTTATTACCTGGTAATTAAGTCATCATTTTCAACATTTTTTTAAAATTACATTCACATGAACGTACAAAATTGCAGTTACATTTTCAACATGGTTTACCTGATATTAAGAACAGGATAAAAGGTGGCAGTCCGTGTTATTTAGTTTGAGGGATGTTCAAACTTCAATTTTACGTTTGATTTTTTCTTTAACTCGATGAGCATAGTAATGCACCCAAAATACGGAACTTCGAAAGGGGTTCAGTGCTCCAAACAATGGCCCGGAGCACTACTCCGCATGCATCAAGCAGAGCTCGTCATTGGTAGAAATCAGGTAATAAATAGCTATCCTCTATTCTCCAATGACAAGGTTTCATTGGTACATGCGCAGTAGTGCTCCGGGCCATCGTTGGGAGCTCTGAAGGGGTTGCCACGGGTTGAGAACAGGGTAGGGTGAGGCAATCTAAGTTATTGTATCGATAGAGCTAATCAAGAACTACGTTTTGATCATTAGCTCATTTTTTATCTCGATCCACTCATACTTTTCAGTAACTGAATTCAAAAGTTTTGAATCAAACATTAAATTACTATTATAATTTACTGCATCTAATTTTTAAAAACTATCTTAGGGAATAAAATTGAGGTCAAATTAATTCGTTATAACGCTTAAAGTCTTCGATACAAATACAATTATTAAATTAAGTCAGACTTAAATATTTATTTTCAAGTTTCTCAAAAGGAGTGATATAGGTTAGTGGGAAATAATAATAAGAGCCGTAGCCGGGTAAACATGGGTGAAGTGCCCCCGCTTGTTTTTGGTTCATAGTTTAGGGGTAAGTTCCTACCATTATAAGACTAATTTACCACAAGTGCCAATTAAAAAAAAAATAATTTACAAAAGTTATAAACAAATTTTGAAAAATCAAAAAATTTGAATTTCTCAAAATTGGCTGCACCGATTTTGATGGCTTAATTGTATGTCATATAGGGTATTAAGGTAACTATGAAAAAATTCAGCAATCAATTCCTATTACGAGAAGGGGTTAAAAAATTATTGTAATTTTGTAATGAATTTTTGGTGGCTACATCGCCATTTTTTGCTGTACTATACTCATCCAAGGTGACATATATTTTTTAGGATATGATCTAAGGATTCCTTCATAGTTACACAAATAAGTAAATAATTATGGCCCCTAATATGGATATAATTACATGAAAATGGGGAACCAACTTCATTTTTGCCTTAGTTGACAGGAACCCGTAAATAAGACTTTCAGGTCTGACTACGTTATCTCAGAAATGTCACAAATGTCGTTGGATGAGACACTTTGAAACGTAAGCTTTTTGAGAAACCAGCCGTTCTCTTCAGCTTGGTTAGCTAAAGTGTTTTTGACAACAAATTGATTTTTGGGTTGACCAAGAATCGAACTTTTGAGAACGGTAAAAAGACCGACCGCTAGAGAACATTAAAAAAAACATAAACATAAAACAGTAAAATTGTGCAACAAAATTGCACAAGAAGGCTTAAAAAGGAATATGTTGATTAAAAAACCGTTTTTTGAAAAGAAATACTCAAGAAAGTCAAAGTTTGTGTAACACAATTGCACAAAAGGAATGTTAATATTTAATAATAAATAACTTCAAATTCAATTCTACTTTTTAATTAATATTAGCATAACATACAAATATTCCCTATTAGTTTCCTATTAAAATTTCCCTAAAGAGGACACCTAAATGGCCTCGAAACATGTTGGATCCTGGTAGTGTAAAAAAGATGGATAAATAATAAAGAAAGGAGAGCGAGGTGATTTGGTTGTCTCTTTTCGTTTTTTCTCCCTCTTTTTTATTTTATTTTAACTCCTTTAGTGCAATTATGTTACACAAATTGCCTTTCTTGAGTATTTGTTTTTAACAAACGGTTTTTTAATGAACATACTTCTTCTTAAGCCTTCTTGTGCAATTTTGTTGCACAATTTCACTATTTTAAGTTTATGTTTTTTTTAAATGTACTTTCAAACATCAAATTGATGTTTCATTCTCGTTTCTTCTAAAAGCTGTGCATCTGATTGTAACTCCTTTCCAAATTGATTGTGCAGAAATGCTGCAATTTTAAAATACAGCCCAACCTTCGGAAGTAGTTTGCTTTGAATTACATGGTTTAGTAATCGATATTTTTGTTTAATTATTCCATGGAGAGACTCCACTGTCCACTGTTAGATAAAGACGGAAATAGGTCGATGTTTTCAGCGACAACTGTAGCGCGCTCGTCTCGCGACTTACCGTGCAGTAATATATACGCTATAAAAACTAATCAGTACTTAAAATATTAAATTTTGTCTTTTCAAACTGATAACATTTTTTTATGAGTAAACTATAAACTTTTATTAGTAATTTGTATTAAAAAAGTAATTTTTCATTTATACAATTTAAATTTTCCCGCAACTTTGACTTGAGCAACTATAGCGCACCTAGCGGCGGAGAGGCTACCGGCTTTTATAACCTTATTTCTAAATGCTGTCACGCGTTTGTTGGTTTTGGTTTTGGCACCCCCACCAGGGCTGCGCCCTGGACCGGGGGCCCCCCGCCCCGCCACCTGCGATCAGGTGGCGTTTTTTCACGCTTTTCATGATCTTGTTGTAAAAAGTTTCGTGCATCTCGTGGTAGGCCCTTTTCTTGACTCGTGCAGTGTTTTTAGACTCGTCTACGGTTCGGGCACCTTCGGTGCACTCACCTATGACTCGTTCTAAAAACACTGCACTTGTCACGAAAAGGCCATCGCCTACCACTTGTAATGCAATATACTATTTCAAAAGAGTTAATGTTAAATGTGGAATAGTCTAAAACAAGCTGCTCTCGCTCTAATTGCAAAACTGCAGCAACCATTTTGTTGGGGTTCACAACAAGAGCTTGTGTTACAACGCGAGTCTGAGTGTTTCGCATTGACGTTAGCATTTCACGCAATTCGATAATACTTTCCCATGTCAAGCCAGTGAAAAGATGTAGTTTTTCTTCAGATAAAGAAAATTTTCCAACTTGGTCAAGAATCAAGGTGTTACATTCAATACTTAAACTTTCAAGTAATTCCGATAGCTCTGAATCTTTTACTTTTTCAGCAATGTTTGTACGTTGACACAGTCCTTTGAACATGAACGCGAATATGCTCGCAATCTTCGCCTACTTAAGAATTTGTGATGCTTGCTTTGAATTCTGTATCTTTTTCGCTTGATTGCGAAGAATCATGGTTCTCACAAACTGTTATTTCATTATCAGGAAATCGATTACCATCATTCAGTTTTCTGCTTTTGAAAGGAATGCACCGACGAGAACAACGTAGAACATCATTAAAGGCGATACTTTTTCCAAAGAAATGAGAAATAGTATATTACACTACAAGGGCAGGAAGTTGAACATTCCTGCACTGCGCGCCATGATGCCCGAGGCGAAGCCGAGGGCATCATGTCTCGTAGTAACTTCCTGCCCGTGTGGTGTACACTATTTTTCTTTATAGCCGGTCGAAAGTACGATTACTAATTACATGTTTCATTATTATAAACAACACAACCACGTTCCAGCAGACAGCCCGTTGCACGGTTATGTTTCACTTTTGTTCCTCGCTTCAGCGCCTCTTTCGGATACTCAGAAATTAACTTTTGTTCCTCGCTTCAGAGCCTCCGTCGGATATTCACAAATTGTCACAAATTAATAATTTCTCTTTATAGCCGGTTGCGATGCATGTTTTTGATGCCTGCCCTTGACATTTGCAAGCACGAGCGGAGCGAGTGCTGCTGGTCGGGGGGGGGGGGCGGGCAGCAAATACATATGAAAAGCCACATAAAACACTGAAAGACACATAAAAACACTGAAAGATAAATTCCAAGCAAGCAGCTTTGAGGTTATACGTAAAAACAAGAGTGAAAGCGGCAGTAGCCTTCTGTATCGGTGTCAGTGATGCCAATGTGGGCGCGCTAGTTGGCCGCAGTTGGCGCGGAATTCAAAATGGGTATTAAAAATAATTCTTGCCATTGAAATCAATAATTATCATAAAATTCAGAAGAATGTATATAGATTGTGTTCGGAATTGACTGATATAATATATTAAGTCCATTGTTTTATTCTAATTTCACTTACATCGACTTTTCATTTTTAAAC
>CAKNYM010043874.1:0-17555 GCA_932195095.1 Andricus curvator | reverse complement strand
AACATTGCATCGTTTTTTATCACATAAACTTCTCTCACTCGCGAACAGATTGTATTTATTGAAATTTTGTCTGTGAAATCTAAGTTAGTTTTTGGAATTCAATAAAAATAAACTATTACTTAGAAAATATATGTGTTATAAATTTTTTTCTTAACTTGAATCAAAAGTTATACTTTAAACTCCGCGCTAACTGTGGCCAAGCAGCGCGCGACCCTAACGCAAGCGCAGTAGTAGCTCAAGGCGCCCACATTCGTATTATGATCGGTGTGCAAGATGTTTTGCTCCCGCTTTTGTAGAGGGCGTGCGTGTAATCTTACCAATGCACAAATCTTAGGCTTTCTGCCTTAAAATTGAAGCCGAAAGTTCGTACTTTCGACCGAGCTATGAAGAAAAAATATTCACTTCATCTGCAGAGTCTTCTATTTTGTTACGTTTATGTATACTCTTAGTAAACTTGCTGCAAGCGCAAAGTCACCCAATTCCGAAATCTTCCAATGCGAGCTACTTGTTACAAATCATAAAGCCTGCTAAATTCTCAGTAAATTGTTTACATAAAACATAATGAATCCCGTGATAGAGGAAGACAGTAACGAAGATTAAGTGTTTATAGTGTATTAATCTCGTCAACAGAAAAGCAGTAATAATGAGTACCAGCGAAAATCTTACTCGGACCAAAAAAAGGTTTCCTTATGCAAGCCTTTTGATATCCCCACAACAACCGGACAACTACTAAACATGGCAGGACAATTTTATGCGCACTAGAATGACGCTGAAATTATAAAAAATCTTATTGAAGATCCGCATGATTTGCGTTAATTAATGGCTGAAATGATAAGTGAGAATGGGTCTATCATTTTGCAATTTGTGAAAGAGTAGGCAAACATTCTCTAGGTCCAGGTACAGTCAAGACACATTAGTCGGAAATTATATAGATGTTTCAATGATTAAAGACCAAGCAGCGTGAGTATTGCAGGAATTAAAAGATATGCTTGTGAATGTGCCAATGGTCGAAGAACAGTTGGCTTCTGTTCCCACATAGCAGTCATTATTTATTACTTATCACACGCGAGATACTTGTCGAAAATCGTAAGGACTGCTAAAATTCTCAGTAAATTGTTTACACAAAACAGTGTGAATCCCGTGATAGAGGAAGACAGTGACGAACATTAAGTGTACATATAGCATATTAGAGTAAGGTGTATTGTTCAAATCATGCTTACTTTATTTATTTCTAAGACAAAAATGAAATTGGTTCCCTATCCTCATGGAATTATATATACACATTAGGGACCATAAATTTAATTAATTTTTTTAACCATGAAAAATGGCGGTGTAGCCACCAAAAATTCATTACAAAAAAATTGTAACAAAATTACAATAGTTTTTTATCCCCTTCTCGTAGAAGGAATTGATTGCTAAATTTTTTTACGGTTGCCTTAATAACCTGACATATATTTAAAACATCAAAATCGGTTGAGCCAATTTTGAGAAATTCCAATTTTTTGGTTTTTCAAAATTTCTTTATAACTTATGTAACAAAAATTTTTTGAAGTTGGCACTTAGGGTATATTAGTCCTATAATGGTAGGAACTGACCCCTAAAGTATGAACCAAAAAAAAGCGGGAGCACTTCACCCATGCTTGCCCGGCTACGGCCTTTGTGATAAAAATCCTGCTAAAGAAAGATAAATAAAATAGTTTTAGATGCCATTCCTTAACTTCTTTAACTTTGAAAATCTGTTCCATTTAATTTCATGAATATGAATGATTTAAATATTTACCTGTATGGATGTTAAAATGGCAGATACGTCATATGTGGGGCTCCAACGATTCTGCAAAATGTCGAGGCAGATACCCCCATCTGCGTATACATTTGGGTGGAACATCTTACTAACAAATCTTACTGTGGGTGGCTTGTTGGGGTACTCTTCCGTGAATTCTATTGTTAACTTGAATGTCCCGTCCTCGAAAGGTGTGTCGTGTGGTCTGAAATATTAAAAAAGAATTATCATGGGTACTTTTAATGTTGAAATTACTGAAACCTTAAAGTTAGTTAATATAATAAGGGGTCGTACTTGAATCACGTAAAGATTTTTTTCTAAAATTTTGAAAAAACCACAATTTTGTCCGGGCCGATAAGTTTCGACCCCCCCCCCCCCCCCTTATAACCAAATGTTACGTAATTTTTTTTGACTTAATTTGTTTCGTGAATTTATTACTTAATTAAATATACATCTATCTGTCATAGCCCAATAGCCGACCCAGTTGCTTAACCGACTAGGTGGCCAGTCGGCTAATCGACGCTGAATAGCCGACTGCATACCTGGCACCTGCTCACGTTCGTCTAGTGGACGGATGAAATCAGCCAGTCTGCATAAGGAGCGGCCAGTAGTCTATTGGGCTAGAGAATTTCGGCCTAGGTTCACTATATATTTTACGGATTGAGATTTTTCGTTTGTTTTGCATGGAATATTTTAACTCAAAAATAATAAAAAGGGTGCCTATTAGAAATTTTAAGTCATTCATAATTTAATTTATACAGTTATGTGACACGAAGTTTGTTAGTAAGGATATCTCAAATAAAAACTTCTCCGAGTCCTAAAATAGGCAAGGAAAAGTACAAAAGAATATTATGTCTTTTTTCAGTGCTTTTTTATTAAAGATAATTACAAATAAAATTACAATCTTTGAAACATCACAGAAAACGTGTTTAAAAATTAATTGTCTTCTCAATTGTTTGTTTTATTTATGTTCATTTATTATAACAAGGTGTACTATTATCACAAAGTGAATTACTTAATAAACCAGCTTCAAAACAAGCTATTTCAGGTGAAAACTCGATAATTATAATTAATCAAACTATTCAAAATACGGATAAAATTGTTAATTTTATACTGACATTTCTGTATAGTTCAAAATCGAACGTTAATTCTATTTTTGCTAATATTTTGTATAAAATGACAGTACATATTTAAATTTTTTTTTTTGAAATTCGTATTACTTGTCGTAGCCATATGTCATTGAAAATGGCTGATTTCATCCCTCCACTAGACGAACAGCGAGGTAACGTGATTAGGTGACAGGTATGCAGTGGGCTATTCAGCGTCGATTAGCCGACTGGCCACCTATGCGGCTAAGCGACTGGGTCGGCTATTGGGCTACGATATATCGATTTCTTTCGTATACAAAAGGACAATTATTATCAGAAAGCTTTGGAGACCACCGGCATTAGCTGCGAGGTGAGTCTTGACTCGTCGAGTCTCGACGTTGAGCACGGACAGGCGGGTTTAGAACTCGGACGGACATTCAGACTCAATTGTCGGTAATCGGCTACGCTCGCGAAGGGGTTTTCTGCAATTTTACTTCTCTTGGCCAAATATCCAAGCAAATGCGAGTGTGGACTGAGTGCATAGATGATGATCTCCCGCGCGGGTTAGGAAGTTAATAAGAAAGTAGAACATACGTATAAACCCAAGATGGTATTACGTGAGAGGTTTAGCTAATAAAAATAAAAAAATAAAAAAATAAAAAAATAAAAAATATATATATATATATATATATGGTATTCTGCAACGTTCTTGGGTAATCCTAAGTCTCTTGCAAGATCTTTCAATTCTTCTTGCGTACAAATTTTGAAACTCTCTTACTTTCATTGTATGGGATAAAATCGTCATCACAAGAGCTTATTTCTTCCACTTCGGAACCGTCGGTAATCTACAGATCCTCTGTTGAACAGATTGAACGTGCTATTTCATCTTCTATGCCCGGGGGTCTCCAAGGGTAGATCCTGTATCTACCCTTGATCGGAGGCCAATAGTCGGATCTACTCAGCTTTGACACAGAACTGTCAAGAAGGAATGTACCTGAAGTTCCGAACGTTCAAATGAACGAAATATTTTTCCTCATTTCTATTCTACACATAAATATTGTTCCAAGTGCAATTAAAAATATGCTTTATAATTCTGTTTCAATAATAAATTATTTCCAATATAAATGAAGAAACATTTTAGCACTTTTTCTGGTTTACAAAGTCATCAGTAAAAAATTTCGTTCATTTGAACGTTCAGAACGTCAAGCACATTCGATCGATCCCCATCCTTTATACCTGAGTCGAAGTGCCTCAACGAGTTGCTTCTTGCACAGCAGACAAAAATGGGGCTCTTGAGTTTCATGTTTACGAGCCGAACCCATTCAGCTAAGGGGTCGTGCATAAATTACGTAACGCAATTTTCCGACAATTTTGACCCCCCCCAACCCCACCCCACCCCCCTATGTAACGCTTTTTCCGACTTTTCCCTGTAGTTTTTCACCATTATGTATCACTATGCTAGACCCCCCCTCCCCCCCAAAAGTGTTACGTAATTTATGCACGACCCCTAAGCTTTTCTCTCAAGGGTTCATACATTTTCTATCACTTTTCCTGACCTATATTAATTCACCAAACGATAGTCTCATTTATCAACCGGTTGTCAATATACAGGGGCCTGAAGCTTTCCCTTTTTCAGGTATTTTGTCACCTTCACGTTAGTGTAACTTATTTTAGAATAATCCGATTGGACCTTTATTATATCTTTATTATTTATTTATGTACGTCGACCTGGGATTGCTGATTCAGATATTGCAAAATAAAGTACAAATATTATTTATCATAATTACTTTAATATATGTTTCTTATTTTGCATTACATTTTATTTACAGCTACCCTGAATAATGTATCATTTCAATAAATTTATATTATTACAATTCATAATATGCATTGGCATTGAAACATACAATTTCATTGTCTTGTTGTTATAATTAAAAAAGTGCGCATTTTATAAGAAAAAAAAAACAATATTGGTATTAAACATTTTATTGCAACTTGTGTCGTTTTTCCATAAATTTAATTTGTATATTTTCAATCTTATTTTTTACGATTTAAACTGCAAATACGCATCCTGGCGTAAAGTGGGTTTGAACAAATTTGTAGATATAATTTAGGTGAAATTTTTTGTTGAATAAAATGTTATTGTAGCTTTTGTCATTTTTCCAAGGTCATTTTTAAATATTTTTAATACATTTTTACAACAAGAGTTTATAAAAAATTTGTAATCTTTTTTGGTTGAACAACTTTTGTCTTTTCATTTTTTTTTTCGTTTCGTGTGTCGTTATTCCAAAACTTTTTTAAAATTTTTAATCTTGTTTTTTACGATTAAAAGAAAATCTACTTTTTCTATCTAAAAATTATTCATAACAAATTTGTCGATCCTTTTTGGGTGAATAACTTTTGTGCATTAATTTTTTTTCGTACCTTGTGTCCTTTTCCAAAAAAAAAAATTATTTACTTTTAATGTTATTTTTTACGATTAAAACAAAACCTACGCGTCCTATCGAAAAATGATTAATAACAAATTTTGTAACTCTTTTTTGGATCAGCAACTTTTGTCAATTCATTTTTTTCATAGTTTGTGTCGTTTGCCCAAAAATTAAACTTTTTAATTTTTAATGTTGTTTTTTAGGAATAAAACAAAACCTACGTGTCCTATAGAAAGAGATTTACAAAAAAATTTGTAGAACTTTTTTGGGTGCACAATTTTTGTTGATTTATCTTTTTTCGCATCTTGCATAGCTTTATCGCAAAATGGAATTATTGAGTTTTCATTATTTTTTATGTGATCAAAATTTGAATTTTCGATTTTTGAAGAAAATTCAAAAAGTTGTTATAATAATCTTGTAGGGCTTTCAACAAATAACGTTTTTCTTCTCTTGACTTTTGTCATATAGTGCGTTGTTTGACTTAAAATGTTTATTTTGAAAATGCTACAATTTGGATAATTTTCTTTTTATCGAAAGACTGTGCGCCAATTTGCAACTGAATCCAATTGGTCTTTCAAAAGTTATCCGGTATAGAGACGACAAAGACAACAGACAGTCACCATCGTAAACCCGGTTTTTTCGGATTCAGGGGGTCTCGAAACGTGGAGATTTAAAGAAATCCGCAAAAGTCAGTTTTCACATAAAAACAATACCTTCTCATTATGAGAATGTAATAATACATTATTTGTTGTGGGATCAACATTTGAATTTTCGACTTTTCAAGAAACTTCAAAAAGTTCTTTTTGTTCCCTAAAACTGTGTGCCAAAGCACAATCCAATCTGATTAGTCTTTTAAAAGTTATCCGGTATACAGATGACAACAACGACAACAGACAGACAGACACCATCGTAAATCCGGGTTTTTCAGATTCAGGGGGGTCTCGAAACGTGGAGATTTAAAGATATCCGCGATAGTCAGTTTTCACATAAAAACAATACCTTCTCATAATGAGAATGTAAAAACAATAATTTTAGGTGGAAACCCTTGACGTATTCTGTCCCATATGTACGGTTATTACTAGTGAACACTAATATAAAATTAGAAATTCATAAGGAAATTTGTTATTCAATGTAGAATGTTTTGAAAATGTGCAAGAAACATATTTTGTTAGCTTGAGTAAAGTACGTACATATTAGAAAAAGTTGAATATGTCGAACCTGATATTTCTTCAACTTGAACCAAACATACATACATGTTTTTATTTTTCTTTCATGTACAAATTTTTTTTTCGTGGTGTTTAAAACGTTCCAGAATCGCGAAAAAATCCAAAATCCCAATATCCTAAAATTCCTAAATCACGAAAAAAACTGAAGAAATTGCAGGTTCGACATATTTAACGTTTTCCTAAATGTGTGTATTTTACTCAATCAAAAAAAAAAATTGTTTTTTGCATACATATTGTATGTGCCTTAGATTGAATCGGTGATTTACTTTTATACATACTTTCTTTTAATTAGGTGACCATAGTCCATCAATAAACCGAAACAAGTCGTTAGTTGAATTTACAAATTTGAGATTTCAATTTTCTTTCATTTTCAAAAGTTGAAAATTCAACTGTTAAAAAATAAATATCATTTTTCATGACAATTAAATATTGTTATTATTATACCATTAAGCCATTTCCCTTTCGGGGTAGGCGTGACTTGCTCGGTCGGAGAACAGCAGTGTGTATATGGGTGTATAGGTATAGAGTAGATAGGTATAAGTTAAATAGGTATATAGGTGTAAGGTATGTAGGTATATAGGTATAAGGTAGATAGGTATATAGGTGTTAGGTATAAATATTTTAGATTGATCTGGAATTCTCGTGTTATTTATTTAAATGACACGTTTATTCCGTAACACTGCTCCGACCCAGGTTGCTGATCAATCTCTCTAGCGATCACCCCAAGTGAAGAGCCTCACAAAATTGTTATGTATGGTTCCCCACTTGGGCCCATTAGTATCCGAGGTCTTTGTTTCAGGCGTCATTCATTCTATTGTCACTCTGTTTACAAACTATTTGTCGCCACAATTTTCTGTCCTGGCATACTACTCTAGCTTCCTTCACGTCCATGCATTTTTTCATGCAAGCTCTTGTGTTTCTATGGCTTCTTATGTCTCTACGGATTAATTTCTCATTTACAGATCCTAACCATTCTTTCGGCGGTCTACCTCTGGGCATTCTGCCATTTACTTTACCTTTATACACGTGTTTGGTCAGTCGTTCATCTTTCATTCTTTCAAGATGTCCGAACCATCTTAACTGATTTCTTTCCCATATGTCAACTAGTGTCTCTCCTGTACCACATTCTTTGAGGATTGGGAAAAAATATTCAATCAAACCGGAAATTTTTCCCACCCATAAAAGTGGCGACATTTAGTTTGTATATTTTAAAATATTTTGTTTAGGCTGGTTAATAAATAATGAAAGCAAGGGGCCTTATCAGCTTTCACCATATAATTTTGAGCAATTAAACTTTGTGAAACTGACACTTTACCATTTTGAATGTTTCATTTTCAAATAATGTTTATTTTGAAACCCTTAAAATAAAATCTATTGAAATTAGAAGATTTCCATTTTAAAACGTGTTCATTATTAAACGATTGAATAAAGAGTTTTTAATCGCAAATTTGTTAAAGCTTTAATTTGGAAGATTTGGAAAGTTGAAAATTCAGAAGATTTTAATTATGGCTGCTTTTGTTTGTCGTTTAGTATTAAATATTTCGAATGAAAATATCTTCATCTTTAATAGTTTGAACTTTTGAATTTCAACCTTATAAATTATTGTAAATTTGGTCTTAAATTGTTTGCAGGATGCCAAACAACTTTAATCAAAAACAAAATCCCATCCGCAAATGACTTTTAGTTAAAAGAGGTGAACATGAGTTAAAATCGGTTTCAACTTTCTTTTTATAATATTATACAAAAATATTATAGGATACAATTGATGAAAATTTTAATTCAATACTATACGACTTAATGAAAATTTGAGGAACATATATTTTATATGACCTGAAATTTCTCATTCTCCAATTATTAATCCAAATGCCAGAAATCTAGAATACATATTTTTTTGGCTGTTATTTGATGAAAAAAAATTTAAATAAAGCTAGGATAATAACACAATATTCGGCTACCCTTTAGTAGCGATCCTCCCCCTTTATAATTTTGGCTTGAGAATATCAAAGAAGAAAATAAATATTATAAACCTGTAAAGCCTGTAAAAACATTTTACAAATATTGAGATGAATAACATCTAAGGAATTATTATTACTAGTTACTATGTAATCGTATAACAAATTAAAATTATTAAAGTAAAAATTAATGACACATTTTTTTTATTGTTGGACTATATATAGGTCGCGTAATATTAACCAGCAGATTGACACAGTATTGTCTTCATGTCTCTCTGGATCTGCAATCTGCATTCTATATGCATGGGTTTAGATTTTTAGAGTTATAATTATAAATTAAAAACTTAAAATGCCTTTTATCAGTCGCATATTGGATTTTCGACGAAGGCTGGTAACCTTCTCAGCATAAATCACCAACCAATTGAGACTCTCGGTTTCCTTTCTCTGTCCTCTCCTCCCCCCCCCCACACAGTAACAGAAGTATTGGTGGGACTGACGTTACAGATAGACTATCCACCGTACGACGAATAATCACTTAACTTGGATATGATTTCGGCTCGCAAAACAGATTTCGCGCATAAAGGTGATAGTTGGGTGTACAATCTAAACATGAATAATACAAACAATAAAGTAGCCTCGGAATGGACTGAAACTTGGATTGACGAATTGCATACACACGGTAAACGTAAAGGTCGAGTTTCAGGCGATGAATGGAGACTGGGTGTCTGGAATCCTAGAGGAGTGAATGACCTTAAAATAAGAGAACTACGAGAAACTATGCATGCAAGGAAACTAGATATTCTATGTGTACCTGAGCCGAAGAAAAAGGGTTGCGAAAGTAGAAACATAGAAAATGGGGTGTTGAAAGGCGGTTTTGAAATATGGTCAGGAGTAGGTAGTGAATCAAATCGTAGTCAAGGGATCGGTTTAATTATGAATAAAAAAGCAAGACAGCATCTCAAAGATCATGATTTTGTATCTCCCAGATTGTTGTGGGCTAGAATGAAGGTAGGAATCAGAAGGTTATTTATCATAGCGTGCTACGCCCCAGTTGACAGTGAGCCGCGAGAAGTCAAAGACGCTTTCTGGGACACTTTAAATGACACAATAAGTACTTGCGATCAAGGTGAAAGAATAATTCTGCTAGGAGATATGAACGGATGGGTCGGCGTCCAACGTCAGGATACAGATACAGAAAGGGTGCTAGGTAAATTTGGGGATCCAAGAAAAAATTATAACGGGGAAAAATTAGTTAGCTTATGCTTAGAAAAGGGCCTATTTATTACCAATACTTGGTTTCGACATAAAATGATCCACACGTACACTTGGTGTAAAGGAAATAACCGCAGTGTAATTGACTTCGTTATTGCGGATGAAAGACTAAGAGAACTAGTCAAAGATACAAGAGTCATGAGGGGTTCCGAATGCAATACTGATGATTATCTTTTAATCTCTAAAATAAACTTAGGCCGGGGATGGAAAAGAAAGAGAACAGAAAAAACGAAACAAACTCAAATAAAGATTGAAAATTTACAGAAACCGGAAGTGCGAATAGAGTTTCAAAATAAGTTAAGCGAACGCATAGATAGGGCAACTTGGGAAGCGCTTACGAGCAATAAAGATATAGAGGGCGCGTGGGCTTTATTACGGGATATCATTGTTAAAACTGCAATTGAAGTGTGTGGTACGGCAGTGGTAGGAAGAAAGTCTGGTGATGCGTGGTGGAATGATGAAATTCAAGCAGCCCAGCAAGAAAAGAAAAAAGCGCACAAGAGAACATTAAACATGACAGGTCTTAGCGATGAGGAGAGAAATAGACTCAAAAATGATTACAAAGACAAAAAGAGGAAAATGAAACGACTAGTCAAGGAGAGTAAAGAAAAAATCAGAACAGAAGAAGAGAACAAAATACAGAACTACTTTGAAGGAATTATGAAACTATTATATAAACAGTTGAAGGAAAGTAAGAGTACAGAGTTTGCCGGCATGAGAAACAGCAAAGGTGAAATGCTATATGATATAGACGAGATAGTAGACGCTTTAAAAGACTCTTTTAAAGAACTATTAGGAGGTGAAGATATAGGACAACAAAACTGCGACATAGAACATAATGCATTAGAAAACCCAATTGAAAAAGTCTGTGTCACTGAGGTCCGAGACATAATTAAGAACTTGAAAAACGGTAAGGCTGCTGGCATAGACAGTATTAGTGCTGAAATGCTCAAATACGGTGGCGAGTACATACCTCACAGGTTGTGCGAATTAATAAATTTATGTATCGAGACGGGGAAAGTCCCAGACGATTGGAAAATAGCGATTATCGTACCAATATACAAAAGAAAGGGAGATAAAAGCAACTGCAGTAATTACAGAGGTATCAGCCTACTAAGTACCGTAAGTAAAATATACTCAAAAATACTTATTCGTAGGGTAATGGAAATCACAGAAGAAAAGATATGGGAAGTCCAAAGTGGTTTTATGCCAGGAAGATCATGTACAGATCAGATATTTAGCCTAAGACAGATCACAGAAAAAAGCTTGAGAGTAGGAAAGAAAGTTTTCTGTGCATTTATTGACCTAGAAAAAGCATTCGACACGGTAAATAGAAGTAAACTTTGGGAAGTTCTTAAAGAGTACGGAGTAAATGGAGGGCCCCTGCAAGCAATAAAAACAATATATACAGGTAGTAAAGCGAGCGTAAGGGTAAACGGGAAACTGAGTGACTGGTTCGATATTACGCAAGGCGTGAAACAAGGATGCGTTATGTCCTCGTGGCTATTTATCATATTCATGGATAAGTGTCTAAGAACTGCACTCTTCGACGAAGAAGGTGTAGATCTCCAAACAGTTAAGGTACGTGGGTTAGCTTTCGCAGATGACAAGATTGTTATGGCAGAATCAGTCGAGGACTTGCAAAGAATGTTGAATAAACTTCATACAAGAATGAAGGACATGGGACTCAAAATTAACGTAAATAAAACAAAAATCATGGTGTTTGAGGGAAAGAGTGAGAAAACAATGTGCAACATTGTCCTAAATGATGAGAGATTAGAACAAGTTGACAAGTACGTATACCTAGGTAGTCTATTCACTAGCGACGGAAAAATAGATGGGGAGTTAGATAGGCGCATAAATAAGGGTAAGCAGGTTATCGGTAGAGCAGGGTCCATCCTAATAAATAAAAACATATCAAAAAAAGCTAAAATGGCCATACACAATTCTATATTCGTACCGACTGTACTATACGGTAGCGAGACATGGACCTGTCAAGAAAAGGACAGGAGTAAAATTAACGCGATCGGCATGAAACCTCTGCGCATAATATGCGGGAAAACATTGATGGACAAAGTCCGAAACGAGACAATCCTCAAAGAATGTGGTGCAAAAGAGACAATAGTTGACACATGGGAAAGAAATCAGTTGAGATGGTTCGGACATCTTGAAAGAATGAAAGATGAACGACTGACCAAACAAGTGTATAAAGGTAAAGTAAATGGCAGAATGCCCAGAGGTAGACCGCCGAAAGAATGGTTAGAATCTGTAAATGAAACATTAATCCGTAGAGACATAAGAAGCCATAGAAACACAAGAGCTTGCATGAAAAAATGCATGGACGTGAAGGAAGCTAGATTAGTATGCCAGGACAGAAAAGTGTGGCGACAAATAGTTTGTAAACAGAGTGACAGTAGAATGAATGACGCCTGAAACAAAGATCTTGGATACTAATGAGCCCAAGTGGAGAACCATACATAACAATTTTGTGAGACTCTTCACTTGGGGTGATCGCTAGAGAGATTGATCAGCAACCTGGGTCGGAGCAGTGTTGCGGAATAAACGTGTCATTTAAATGAATAACACGAGAATTCCAGATCAATCTAAAATATATATACCTAACACTTATATACCTATCTACCTCATACCTATATACCTACCTACCTTATACCTATATACAAGATTAGAATTTTGGTCGCCGAGAAATTAGAAAATGTTGAAAATTACAAAATGGTGACGGATCTTCTAAAAATATTAAAAGACGATTTTCTCAAAAACCCCACCTTTTTATTTTTTCTAATTTTGTTTGTTAAATTTTTACTTCTATGAGAAAGACACCCTATAAGTCTTATGTGGATTGAACCCATTTTTGTGGCAACGAGATTTTTTTTCTCGAAAAATTATATGTTTGCAGAAATGAAAACCTAAAGATCTATAAAATTACTAAAATTTCAAATACTCATAACTTCGCTAAAATTATTTTTTTCTCAAAGCACTAAAATACGTCTCATCTTATTATATTTAATAAACAACGTATTTAAGAGGCGAATGATTCTGCGACTTGAAATTGCACTGTCTCTCTGATTTGAAATGGATTCGGAACTGCCAATTTATTCTTACGAGACCGATGGCGCGCTTGAAAGTGCGTGTTTTCGTCATTTGAAAATATTCTGCAATTATCTTTGAACCAACTTCAATCCGAACCCATATCGAAACCATTTTTCAATGAACCGAATGAACAAGATTTGGGACTGATAGCTGTCGCCCCTTCCAGCCGGTAGTCAAAAGCTAAATTTCACAATTATGTCGAACTTGAGAAAAGCATGAAAATATGCTTTAGTAATGTGCGGCTTGACGCCACACTCAGAGACTCTATTCACCATATTAAATTCTGAAAAAGATAATTTTTCGGCAAAGTTCACCGGCGGCGTAGAGAGGGGTTGGTTTTTGGCGTTTAGGGTTGGAGCTCAAGAATTGAACTTGGTAGTTTGAAGGAGCCCAAAACTCAGAGACTCTATTCACCCTCTAAAAATATGAAAAAGTTTATATTTTGACAAAGTCATATCTGCACGATACGAAGAGACTCAATTCAGACTGTAAAATTCTAAAAAAGATGATTTTTTTAGCAAATTCGTAATGGCGATGTACAGAGGGGTTGGTTTTTGAGGTTAAGGGATGAAGTCCAAAAATCGAAGTTGGTATTTTTGAGGAGCCCTAAAATCAGAGCCTCTATTGACGCTGTAAAATTCAGGAAAAGATTTGTTTTTAGCAAAGCCGTAGTGATGGTGTACAGAGGGGTTGGATTTTGGCGTTAAAGCCATGTTATCTATGAGTCACGTGACCTAAATTATCGATAATTTTTTTTGCAACTACTCACGTCCACACCGAATGAGATATCCAGTTGAAATTTTGGAGAAAGCCTCAGGAAACAATAATGTACGTTTGTATATAACATTTGGAACGAAATTTAGAAAAAAAAATGTTTGAAGAAATTAAAACCGGAGCAATATCGGCATTTTTTGTGCAACAACTCATGTCCACACAAAATGAGATATCGAGTTGAAACTTTGGGGAAAGCATCAGGAAACTGTAATCTGCGTTTGTATACAACATTTGGCTCGAAATGTTGAAGAAAAAAAATGTAATGAATAAGGAAATTCACAAAAATACCGACCGTGCTGTAGAACTCTGTAACCAATTTTCAATGTTCCCAATGAAACATTTTTGAGGTTCTGGCTCACATGTCTTGAGGAAAATGATGCAAACATCGGTTGCAAAAATTACACTTGATAATATTTGCTGGTTTGGCGCGAATAAACAAATTGATATTTGATATATCCATGCACGGAAAAAATAAGTCTTGGAACATTTCCTAGATTAGTGCTGGACTTTTGGACGGGCCATGATTTTTATAAAGTCTCGTATACTTTCTATGAAGTGGTCGTAAATTTTCATGGAAAAATAAAGAAAAGTCATGGAAGTTTTCAAGCATAGTCAAGGAAAAACAGTCTTGGAATTCTTATCAGACAGTTTACAAAGAAAATGTATACAGTCATGAAATGGCTATAAAAAACTCTTTATATTTTCAAAGACTTCAAGTGAGTAAGTGTGTGATTCAGAAAGAAAGAACTCGAATACGAGTCAGGGAAACACTCCATGACTATCTGCGAGAATTTGCAGAGGCGCGGTCAGTGGCGTTCCGTGACAAATTCACATTGGTATGAATGTAGTAGACAGTGGACGAAGATTCAGTGCTTGCAAACCTCGGAGATTAGTTACCATTGGCTTGCTTATTTAAAATGATTAAATGTGCAAATAAATGGTTTACAACAAAAAGTAATTGTAAAACGCATAAATATATTAAGAATGATTTAAAATGATTATTTATGATAAAAAAGGTATGCCTTTCCTCGAATTTAAAATCGATCGTTTATTTTTACAACTGGTCGCATAAAGGATTTAAATCTCCAAGATTTAGATGAGTTGAAAAATTTTATTCACTTGCTACCTTATTCTGCTAGATATCAAATTCCTTTAACAAAGTTGCACGATTGTTTCTTAAACGAACATTTACAGGCTTCAAAATTTTTAGTGGTATTAAGTATTCCTACGTCTTTCTCAATCTTCGCGATATTACTTATAATACACTTATTTTTATTCAAAATAAATTAGAATATGGCTATTATTACATTGGAAAAAACAGGATGTAAGCAGATTTTATTTTCAAGTTCGTATTTCTGTACATAAATTAGTTTTTCTGTCATATCTCACAAATTTGAAAAATTATTTAAACAATTTTAGTTTAAATGAAGAAAAAACATTTTTTTACGTAAAATCATCCCTTGGTCAAAAAATAATTTTCCGTGAAAAATTATATTTTTCAATTATTTAAAAAAAATTGTTTAAACAATTTGTTTAATTTATTAAGCAAAGTCAGTCTTGCAGCAAGTTGTCTGATTCGCAGCCCTCACTCAGATTGTTTTTACGCGGCCATGCAGTTTTCAGATGTAGCACAACGCCAAGATTTTTTACAGTGTTTTCATTGCGAATGATTAGCCGAGTGGCATGAGCGGTTAGGAATGAGTTGCGTTAGTCTCGTGTCTCGAGTATAGGTAGTTCTAATCCCCGCAGCGTGCGTCCGATTTTTTAGAGCGTAAAAAGCGTGCGATTAGTATAGGTAGTAACTGGGTGTGGTACATTATGTTTAAATAAATATATAAGTTAAAAATAATATTATAAATTTAAAAAAGAATTTTTTATTTTTTATTAGCATAAATGGCTAGCTTGGCAGTCTATGAACCCTTCCTTGACTGTCTTCGAGAATTTAATATTGGAGTGTTGAACGACTTCCAAATTTGTCTGTGATATTTTGTTGATGGAGTCTAGGAGTGCTTCACTGACTACGCTGGACAAAATCTAAGAGGACTTATATTTCTTCAAACACTATTTTCGTGATTTTCCAATACGATATTTTCCAATTTTCAAATGCTTTTAGACCTATCCTAAAGTCACAGACTCGGTCAATTAAAATTTCCAGCACTTTTTTTTCCGTGTGGTGTCAGCAAAGTTGATAATGCAGATCGCTTGATTGCCGGTCGATATTTGTTATTCCAATAATAACTTTTTTTTCTTCACCAACTCTATGCTTTACCACACACTGTCCTTTTATATTTATTAATATTTTCCCAAATTTTTTCCGCTCTATTTTAACTTTTATTTTTAAATATGGGACAAAAAATATCGATCTCAGGACTGGCTGGGTCACGTGACTAATGTATAACATGGCCTTAAGGGTTGGAGCTACGATCAGATTTTCAACTCACAAGTCCACGTTTACAGATGGGATACCTCCAACTGTGCACTTCTCAATTAATACGGTCAGATTTTTCACTTAAAAGCCCACGTGCAGAGAAGGTACTCTCCCAACTATGCACGACTTGTGAGTTGAAAATCTGATCGTATTAATTGACACGTGTACAGTTGGGAGGGTACCATCTGTGCACGTGAACTTGTAAGTGAAAAATCTAATCGTATTAATGGAGACGTACACAGTCGCAGTATCCCATCTGCGCACGGGGACTTGTAAACTGAAAATCTAATCATGGTAATTGAGATATGCACAGTTAGGAGTGCACAGTCTGTGCACGTGAACTTGTGAGTTGAACATCTAATCGTTTTAATTGATACATCCACAGTGGGGAGGGTTCCATCAGTGCACGTGGAGTTTTCAGTTGATAATCTGATCGTATTATTTGAGACGTGCACAGTTGGGAGGGTTATATATGTGCACGTGGACTTGTGAGTTGAAAATCTGATGGTATTAACTGAGACGTACACAGTTGGGAGGATACCTTATCTGCACTTGGACTTGTAAGTGAAAAATCTAGTTGTATTAATTGAGACGTGCACAGTTGGGAGTATTCCATCTGTGAAAATCTGATCGTATTAATTGATACGTGCATGGCTGGGAGGGTTACCATTTGTGCACGTGGACATGTGATTTGATAATCTAATCGTATTATTTAAGACGTGCACATTAGGGAGGGTACCATCTGTGCACGTGGACTTGTGTGTTAATAATCTGATCGTATTATTTGAGACGTGCACAGTTAAGAGGGTTCTATCTGTGTACGTGGACTTACGAGTTAAAAACCCTGACCGTATTACTTGAGACGTGCATGGCTGGGAGGGTTGCCATGTGTGCACGTAGACTTGTGAGTTGATAATCTGATGGTATTATTTGAAATGTGCACATTTAGGAGGGTTCCATGTGTGCACGTGGACTTGTGAGTTGAAAATCTGATCGTATTAACTGAGACTTACACATTTGGGACGGTAACTTCTGTGCACGTGGACTTCTAAGTGAAAAATCTAATCGTATTAATTGAGACGTGCACAGTTGGGAGTCTTTCATCTGTGCACGTGCACAGTGGAAAGTGTACAATCTGTGCACGTGCACAGTTGGAAGTATCTCATATGTGCACTTGCACAGTTAGGAGAATCCCAGCTGTGCACGTCGAAATTTAGACGTGCACAGATGGGCCGGTGCACAGTTGTACCAGTGGCCCACAACGTGCACAGTTGGACTCGTGAACAGTTGCTCCGTGCACAGTTGGAGCCCTAAAAAATAGCAGATTTGATTTTTGGTTTAAAATCCTTAGCGCCAAAAAAACAACCCCTCTGTACACCAGTAGTATAACAGGGGGAGTTCTGGATATAGATCCCTGCACCGACATGTTACCGACATCTAGAATTTTCGCAAGCTGGTTGGCCTGGAAGCTTCTAGAAGGAATTTGAAGGTTATATGTTTA
>CAKNYM010043873.1:60618-135090 GCA_932195095.1 Andricus curvator | reverse complement strand
AAAATAGACAACCAATTTTCGGAATGAATTATTTGTCAATGAACAACGAAAAATAGCATGAGAAAAGATGTGCTTAAAGTTACGAACATCTAAATAAACGAATTATAGTTTTTATTAAATAAATATTTTAAAATATATACATTTGAGTTCAGGAAATATTTTTCGTTTATTTTAACTTTCAGAACCTTAGATACGTACGTCTTTTGTGGAACAATATTTCATTTTTCAAACGAAATAAAATTAATAAACGCATCTTATAAAATAGTATTACATTACATCACTTTGGCATATGACCCTTAAGTATTTGAATGTTTTGACATTTAAAATAACAATTACTCTGTCTACAAATAAAGGATGAGCTACTTGTTTCATTTCGTCTGTGGTCCCGGTACAGGTGTTGCTTAAAGGTACCGTATTTATCATACTTTTTTGTACATCCAGGGTACAGACAATAGAATTGGAAATCAGCATTAAAAGCATTAATTTTTTGATGTTTATTATATGCCACTATGTCTTTGAAAGAATTACTGCATAAAACACACGAGAACATCGTAAGAAAAACAAGAAACGTCAATTGTGAAATTGATTATACAACTTAGCATATATGTATACAATGCAATATAAAACTGTTTACACTTCAACCTGAAATATTTAACATTATCATGAATGCAATCACATTACATTCATTTGAAGTAGGCATACTGACATTTTGGTATGAATAGCCTAATTTTCTCGATACTCCCGAAACATTACCCTAGTAGCAAGATAACTGCAGACTGGCGCAAGCTGGGCGCCAGAAAAAGAAGAATCTGTTTGCAGCCTGGCGCCCGGCTGGTTCCGCTTTGGCGTGCTGTTCTGGCACCAGAGTCTGATATAGCAGATCCTGGCCCAGACTGGTCATGATATACACCAGACAAAATTAGAATAACGTAAAATGGTACTAAATAGGTTTCTGTAATAGTTTTACACTATATTTCAGCCTTTTCTGGGAAAATATACTGCGGAGACGTCACAACATTCCAGGAGACACACTGAAATATTAAAAACATAACCTCTTGTCGTATAAGCTTGCATGCTTGCATGTTTGGTCATACTTGTGAATCGTTCAAATTTCTGATTGCTAGATTTTTAATTTCATTATTTATATTCTACATTAATTACTAGTGTGTAAACTAAATACCAGAATCCGGTTCCTTTATTCACCAGATTCTGGTCTGATCATTTCTCCCGCCAGTCTGGTCGACTAGAGGGAGCAGATGCTGAGCCAGACTCTGGCCTCTGTCATACAAAGCAGACGTTGCTACTAGGGTATGCTTATGAAATTTCAGTTATTCGTCTGTCAAATTTTAGCGAACAAAAACGTTACTTTTTTGTAATGAAAAAAAAAGTAAAAGTGAACTTTTAGCATGAAATCAAATACTGTCATTGTCCCGAACTAGAAAATGTACAGTTTTTACGTGCAGTTTCTATTTGCACAGTTTTACCATTTGCTGTCCAACGGAAAAACCTACGAAGTGACACATGCCACAGAGACTATTTTCGGACATACATGCACGGGAAAGTAACCTTTACGGCAAATGTCATTTACTACATGTTTTTCTTTTGGAAAAAGGCAATACTTCATATGACGCACAAAACAATCAATGAAAATTTAGAAGAAATCTCGAGACAGAGAGACACATAACCTCAAAATTGACATAATAGTATAACTGTTTAATTGAAGAAGTCCATTTATAAATATTATAGTTTCAGCTAGACTAAAGGGCGTTTTTTTCTCTATTTCTACACAAATACCACACACAAGGAAAAACTTTTTCTACTCAACTTATATACCAAATATCAGCATTGGCCTACGTGCGTAGTTATAGGAGATGAAGGTTAGAAGGCTGATGGCTATAAAACCGCACAACAGAGCATGTGCACTTATGGCAATATGAATTTATCCCAACTTCATGTATAGATGGAACGGATAAAAAACTTCAAATATATTACATTCTTCTATACATAAAACGCGCACGCTAACGCGTTGTTGCCGAGTGACACCGGCCGCGCCAATTTATTTTTCTTTGCATAGCATCACCAGCGCATCATCAAGCAGTTAACATTGGAATTACAAAATTCTGGTAAAATTTCCATCGTTCTGCTTTTTTTACACTTTCCATGTGAATTGGATTACAGTATATTTTGTGATTTTAAAGAAACCTGGTAAAAGTGCATGATAATATCTGTTACAATATGGTTGAAATTTATCACGTTAATCACTGGTATTTTAATGTCCACTGATTCCTGTGGTAATGTTACACTTTTACGGTAAAATTGATACAAATATTGTGAAATTGCACTGTTAATCACTGCAAGTTCACAATAAACTTGTAGAATTAACGCATGAATCATAGTAAAACGTTTACAAACCGACTTGCAATTTTCAACAACTTTTTTTTTTTACAGTGTACGGTTGTTAATGCCTTGGCTTGGGAGTTATTCCTTTGGGAATACCCCTGGACCATTGTCCGTGAATGCTTATTGAGTTGTTTAACCATATTCAGCAGGAACCCTCGGTAGAGGGCCCCCCTTTTCCAGTCCGAGGACGCGCCCGGTAGCCTGGTCATCGCCAGTAGCGAGGTCGTGTTGCTATACGGGATGCCTGTACTACTGAAAAGTAATATTGCATGGAAATGTGTTATTCTTTTCCCGAGAGCTTCTGGCTTCACTTCACCTCCATTTTCGGCTTGTCAAGTCTTGCCTGCAAATCCAGTTTCGGCTAGCTGATGGCTCTTGGGACAAACATCATCCTCCCCCTAAGAACACCTGGTTTACGTGCATATTATATAATATGGCATCATATTTGTTATAATGATGATTTCATAATTTCTAGAACCTCATACGTGCGCTCTGCGCGCGTATAATTCTTTTCACATACAACTATCTTATTTGTAAATAAAGTCCAATAAAGTACCATGAATACCAAATAATAATCTTATATTAATTATTGTTTCTGTTTTCAGCGTAATTTCGTGCTCTGTCTGATTAGAGCATGTTAAAGGGTCTTGTTCTAGAGTAAAAATGATATTATATGTACTTGACTATAATTTTTGGATCTCCTCTTCTACTTTTTGTTTAATATGATCTAATTTAGATCCATTTAGTAACTCAATTACTCTTTCTATCTTATATCCTAATCCAGAATATTTTTTATTATAAATATTATTCTGTTATTTAATTGACATATTTTTTCGTAATTAATATCCGTCGGTATTTGTATAAGTTTTTTATTATATTCAAGGATCGGTAAAATGATTCATTTGTTTTTATTTGAAAAATTCCGTTCATTATTCCTTCATGATTGTGTTTTATTTTATAGAATTAAGTAGTTTGGATTTAATGAATATATGCCAAATTTGGTAACTAGGACTGTATAAAGTGATTTGAACCGAACTAATGCCCTAATTAAGGCGCATCGATAGTCGATTCGAAAAACTTTTGAACAGTCCAGTTAAAATTGGAAACAACAATTCAAATTGGGGCTTTCAAAGGTATTTCAAAACGTCTTTCGACGCTTTCAGTTCGAATCGAAAGAAAACCGATTCGAAATCGGCAATTCAAAAGTCGTTGGAATCAACTTTGGACGCGCTCAGTCAGTTCCGATAAAATCGATTCGCTCTCAAAAGCTCTCTATATAACTTGTCGTAACTTCGTTCGGGTTCGCGTACATCATGAGGTGGGCTAGTGGGTGGTATTGCTGCGCGCGGTTCTTTCAGGTGACATATCTGTATTTTCTTTTCGTCCTCTATTTCATCCTCATCGTTTGTAATTTCTGGATTTTATTTTTAATCATCTGTTACGATGTTGCCCTTAAAACCTGAAGAGCGTGCTTTTTTCATTTCCAGAATTCTGCTATTATTTCCATTTACTAGTATATTCGTATTAGTTTCTAACCCGTTTATTTTTATGAACATTATTTCTAGTAATTCATCGGTTGTCATAAGAACTGGGGACTGAGCTCGAGGGCTTCATTTTGACATGTTCGGTACTGCATATGAAGGGTTATTGATTTTTTCAACTATCTCTGTCGAATCTGAGTCTGTTAGGTCGGTTTAAAACATTGTATTCTAATCCTCTCTATCATTTTGAAATGCCAGTTTCGCTTTTCGAAAAATTGTATATTTTGGCAAATCATAGCAAGCTAGGGCGATCTGACGCGCAGGGTCTTGTTGAAATATGTATTACAAAAAGCTAGGGCGATTTTACACATAGGGTCCTTTTGTAAATTTGGTAACTGTCTCTATTTTGCAAGTTATAACAAACTAGGGCAATATCTCGCGCAGGTTATTGTCAACAGATAAATGTTTATTTTTCGGCCTACCATTCATGTCCCTACCTTTCGCTTTCCCACGAATTGCTAATCCCTGCCTCCGCGGTTTATATCTAATACTTATCTACTATTTACAATATTTACAGTTCACTAATATCTACTTCCTCTCCTCTTCAAAAACTATCCATTCCTTTTCCTCTTCTCTTTTTCTCCATCTTACCTAACACCGACTTTACCCATGCAACCGCCTTTTGTCCCTTCTTTCATGCAATAATACCTCTGTGCTTATTCCACTCTTCTCCACCCTCTCGCAATCCTCCAACCAGTGTTCCACCCTTCCATACACCTTCCCGTTCAATACATACATGTCGTCTGTCAATCACAGCCTTTGGTATGGGATGGTCCGCCATATTACTAGGGAGTGTGTCAAAGATTCTGCCAGCAAAACAATAAACGACTTTGTTAAGTGAGAAAACAAATGAATAGTTTAGGCATTTATTGGCAGAAAGTATTCGTTTTTCCTTCTTAGTACCTTTAAATTATAATAGTGGTAATATTTTGTGATAAAGATTGCTCATTTGATATTATTTGTTTATTTTATGAACAAATTTTATAAAAAAATGCATAGTTTGGTCATTCATAGACAGAAAGTAATCGTTTTTCTCTCTATTCTACTTCAAATTACATAAGTAGTGCAGTTTAGTAACGAAGAATTGTCAATCGACATTATTAGTTCATTTTATAAACAAATGCATAGTTTGACGATTTATAGATATTTTTAGTTTAGTTTAGTTTTAATACGGGCGGAAAGCCCATTGAGAGCTACCCTGGCGCTCAAGCTACAAAGCCCATTGTGCCACACCCTTACTTTTTCACTTTCAGCAGTCGACCCCAGACCTCTTGACGAAGCCCAGTATGTCGACCACTGATAAAACATGCAGGGATGTTTCGTCATCCCTGCCGCATTTCCTGCACTCTGTCGTGGGGTTATAACCTATTTTGTGCATATGATAGTTCAAGTAGTTGTGCCCAGTTAGGGTCGGTACCACTGTCCTTATATCTTTCTTGGGTAAGCCCAGGATTTACCTAGCTCTGCCCATCCTATAGGTATAACCCAGGATGGATTTCGCCTGACGGCAACCCTGGGTTTGTTCCCAACATTCCCGGTGTTTTGTTCGGATCCAACTTTTAATGGCCATTCCGACACAGCAAGACGCTATTCCCAGTACAGGTTCCGGTCCTATGTATTCACTCGCTGCGCCGCGTTTTTCCAACTGGTCCGCCTTTTCGTTGCCCTTGATCCCTGTGTGACCAGGGACCCATATGAGAGCCACTTTTTTTATTTCTGCAAGTTGGTTTAATGCCTTTTTGCATTCCCAAACCAGTTTTGATGTTATGTCTGGTTTCCCTATTGCAGTTAGTGTCGCTTGGCTGTCCGAACAGATCGTAATCTGTCTGCCAGCAGCGTTTTCCTCTATTATTTTTTCAGCACCGCGAAGGACTGCCAGGACCTCTGCTTGAAAGACAGTAGCATGTCGTCCGCGTGTGATCCCTATCCCTTTACCTCTCTTGGTGTCATGAATTCCTGCTTCTGACCCTCCATCTCCCCTGGAGCCATCTGTATACCAGATTTCCCATTGGAGAAGCGGGTTACCGTTTGCTTTAAACAGATCCCTGCTTGGGATGCAGACGCGGAAAGCTTTGGTAAAGTTGAAGCGTTTTGTTATTTGATCTTGCCTCATCTGTAGAATTGGCAGTGCGCTGATATCACTCGGGAGCCTAGTGTGTCTAGTCCCCCGAGTCCATCTATTTGCTCTTGCCAGGCGGCCCATCGTATGTGCCGCTCTAGCGGTTATCGCAACATGTAGGGATTCCTCATAGAGCATGAAGCCTATCGCCGTTGTAGACGGCAAGCATGTTAGTCGCAGATACCTTGTTCGACGCCGACAGATGGGAAGACCAAATCTGTTGAAGAAGATGCTTGTATCTGCTTCGGAGAGACTCCTTCACTGGTGTGACGTCCTGAATGCGGCTTTGAGGCACGCCCAGGTATGTATAGGTCTCTCCAGTATAAAGATGTCCAATAACACTTATATCCACAAGCTCAGGGTCCTTGGGAACGCCAGTAATCTTTCCTTTCTTCAGATTAATTTTGGCACACTTGTCCAAACCAAAGTCCATCCCAATCTCTCCTGTGTAGTTCTTGACGATATTTATAGCAGTTTGAAGTTTGCTTTCACCAGAAGCATAGATGTTCAGGTCATCCATATAGAATACATTTGTGACCTTATGCTCGCTCTGATTAGTGTCGCCACAGAGGTACTCAGGGGGATTTCGTAGTGCGAGAGATAGAGGCAGAAGTGTGATGCAAAAAAGCAAAGGGCTCATGGTATCACCTTGAAAGACGCCCCTCTGGAAGGTGACGTTGTTCGTTGTAACACGATAATTTCTAGATGAGATAGTAAATCTAGTTTTCCAAAGAGGCATCAATCTCTCTATGCATCTCACTATGTGTGGATGTACCTTCAAGCTTTCCAACAGACAGATGATAAGTCTATGAGAGGTTGAACCGAAAGCTTTCCGGTGTTCAATCCAGGCCATTGACAGGACGCGCTGATGGGCTGAAGCGCCTCTACAGACACACCTATCAATCAGCAGGTTCTCTCGACAGCCTGCTATACCTTTTTTCGAGCCTCGTTGTTCGTACATCTCTCGCCATACAGGCTCAATTCGTCGAACAAACCTGTTGTTTAGGACTGCTGTAAAGATCTTATACAGTGTGTTCAAACAAGTTATTGGCCTGTAATTCTCTGGGTTGGCAAAGTTTCCTTTTTTCGGCAGGAGTATAGTACGTCCTACCACCAGCCACTGCGGAATGGGCGTCTCCGACTTTAAATATGAGGTAAATATGCGGGCCTAATGTTGGTGTGTAGAAGTAAACTTCTTCCACCAGAAGTTCTTGATACAATCTGGTCCAGCAGCGTAAAAGTTCTTCGTGCCTCTAAGTGCTTTTTTCCTCTTCGGCAGTGATTAGTGGACATTCCTCCTCAGATTTTATGAGGTTGTCGCAAAACTCTTCGAGGCGGATGATATTGTCAGTATCTTCTTTCAACTCTAGTGTTTTCGGGATCTTGTACACCTCTCTCCAAAAAGTCTCTACCTCCTTGGGCTTGGGTACATTTTTTACAGAAACAGGGAGATCGCTGAAGAGGCGCAATGGGTTAGCGAGAGACTGTTGATTCTCCTTGATCCATCTCTTCTTCTTCTGTATTCTCCTCCTTGCGTCAGATAACAGCCGTATTTGGTCAACAATATGCTGCTTGATTGTCAGCAGCTTTGACTTGTTTAGTGTGTGATTTAAGATTTTGGTCTTTTGATCCATCGTCGGTTTTTGCCTTAGATTTGAATCTTGTACTGAAATTGCGATCATCTCTCAGAAGCTGCCTGCTTTCTGCGGTTGTTCTTAATCTCGCTTCCTCATCTTCGTCTGCAGCTTGATCAAGCAGTGATTGGGGAAACGCTCTGCGTACATATCCAATTTTCCGGATGTTGTCGGCTTGATTTCGAAAAGACTGAGGCGAAACGTGCTAAAGCTCTGGGTGTTTCAGGCTCCACAAAGTGTGCATACGCGCCATAAAGCCTCCACGAACAGGGATAATGCTGGCATCGTAGCAGTCTAGCACGTCATCCCTAAGTTGATCCGTCCACTCAATGTTCGCGTTTCGCCGGTTCGTCGTCGTGTTTCCATCTGAATTATTTTCAGCACCCCGAACTCTAGGATGATCGGCATTGTTTGCCGACCCATTGTCGGGTGCTCTGCGCGTTCGATCGTTGTGAACTGCATCTACAACATTTTGGTGTTTCGGTGGTTTCATTGTTGTTTTCACGAACAGCTAGGGAAAGGGTTCGTCCATCCTTGTAGAGCCCCGCGTGCAAGGATAAGGCTAGTACTCTGAGAGGTCGCCCGATATCCCAGAGTCACCATTTAAGACAGCTTACCATGAGCCCTCTTCTCTTTTGCCTCACATTATGGCCACTATCTCTCGCACTTTGCCATTCCGAAGGGTAGCTCTGCGGCAAATTTGGAAACGAAAAGCATAAGCTCACTCATGTATTTTACATGGATAATCTTACGGTCCATGCTAGAAATCAAGAGGAACTACATCTAGCTCTAAAAATTGTCAAAGAGTATACTCAAAGATTGGAATGGAGATCGGGTTAGAGAAATGCGCCAAGGTTAATTTGAAGAGAGGAAAACTTAATGGCATCCCCGAATGTCCTGAGCTCGTTGACAGAAGCGCTATACGACACCTTTGCGCAGGAGAGACCTATAAATACCTGGGCGAGCCACAGAGCCGCATTCAGGACGTGACATCTATAAAGGATACTCTCCGATGCAGATGCAAACGAACATGCTTGCCGTCCCCGTAGTACTCTATTCATTTGGAGTAGTTCCATGGACGAAGCACGAGCTCAGATCCCTCGATATGGGGTCCCGAAAGGTTATGCACATGAACAAAATCATGCACCTTAAGTCTTCTGTTCCACGACTTTACATCTCACGTCGTCAAGGTTGTCGCAGAATACTGAATCTTGAATGTCTTTGCAACATGATTATTCTGGGTACAGCACATATAGTCGCAAATGGACAAAACCCCCTTTTTAAAATGGTCAGGAAACACGAAAAAGTGGGTAAAGGGGCGTTTCTATACAAAGAAGCGGAGGAGGCTGCTGAAACACTCGGCCTTGAATTCAATATCAGGGGTGAGCAAAATGCATCAAATCTTATCCACAGGAGAAAAACTTCCGTAAACAGCTCATCGACAAGAGGATGCACGGCATCTTCCACAGAAATGTGGAAGATCATTCGATGTCGTATGAGCTAACGTTTGCTTTCCTTCGATCACTCGGATTGAAGTCGGGCACGGAGGGCTTCATTTTGGCATGTCAAGACGGTGTCATTTCCACTCTAGCATACCGTCGCCACATTTTTAGCCAAGACATTCCCGATGATAGCTTCAGAGCGTGTCATGCACACCCCGAGCATCTGGGACACATACTATCTAGTTGTCCAACTCATGCGGGAACGACCTACATCCAAAGGTACAATGCGTTACTAAGAGTGCTTTGTTACCGCCAAGGAGTAAGAAAAGAAAGAGAGGTATAAAGACCTTATAAGGGAGTTGCGACGGTTCTACCCGGAATATTCTGTTAAGCTAATCGTCTTGATCATCGGCGCTCTTGGAGGTGGTTAATAGCCTGAAAAGCATTCCTGCGTGTCAACAAAATGCTGAGTCACTTGCGGGGAAAATGCAGAAGGCGGTCGTCCTTGGGTCGCTCCGTGTCCTCAGGGTGCACGAGACTTTTGCTGGATCATCGTATTGAATTCGTCGCAGACTGTAGCCACCTATCTCACGGTCGTGAGACGTGGTTACAGCTGAAATTTTACCGCAATTTCGCTGGGAGCGGGTGAAATTTTTCAGAGTAGCACCCGCTCCCGACGAAATCCTGCGGTTGTCCTTATGACAAACTTTTTATTATATATATATACATTTATCTTTTCTTTGGGCTCATTATTTCAACTTTAAGTTAGATCGAGGAAATAATCATTAAAATTTAACAGAAATAATTTTTTAAACAATTTATTATTGTATATCATAATATTCTTTTACAATAGTTCTAGAAAGTTGCAGTTTTTTTAAAAATTGCTGCTGTACGTTGTTGGCTTTAGGATCAGGTGAATTCAAAACAATTAAGTTGTTTCACACGTTTCGGCACACAATGGTGGCCCCCATCACTGAGTTTTATTGAATACGAGAACGATCGCGCGCTTGAGCGCGCGTGTTTTCATCATTTGAAATATTTTGTAATTATCTTTGACATTTTTTTTGCAGTTCGAACTAATTTGAATTAATCCGGTTTTAAATTCTGACTTACCCAACTTCAAATTGGCGTCAGTTCACTTACAACGTGCCTGAGCAAAGCTCTTCTATCAACCGGGATCAGACCCGGAAATTGAAGATCAATGCTCCTTAGGGCAGGAAGTAAGTGAATGGGGCTCCATCCTGGAGTTGAGTACGATCAACTTTGCCGATTTTATCGATAAGATTTGACACCTGGCAATCATGGCGGACTTCTCAACCAGGCTAAGATTTGGAAACTAGGCCGCCTGATGCCCGAAGTGTCCGATTATATCTAAATAAAATCGGTATAAAATTATCAACCAAGTCAAAATTTAACTAGATTTTAAAAAGTAAATTAACATTTCCGTGAGTCCTATACTCACGTTGACTTTAAAAATTAAAATTAAAAGCTGAATTTTAATCTCAACATTGCACCTAGGTGAATTAAAATGATGCTTAATTTATAAAAGTGAAAGAGAACAGAGCGATATTAAAAGTTAAAAAGAAAGCTCCTGGATAATCAAGGGGGCAAACAGCTTAGAGAGTTAGGCTTACAGGTCACCGCGTGAATTCGCTGAAGAAAAATAAAAGAATTAATCAAGAAAACTCAACGGGCTAACGTACGCAATTCCTGTTCGCGCTTAAGTGAACCCACCGCTTCAACGAAATTTTAATAAAATATTGGAAAATTTATGGATGGCAGTCATGGACATTAATGGGGTCGCGTTAAATCACGTTGAATCCTTGGCATTTGTAGAAATCAGGTCCCAAGAAAATTTCATCTCTCAACAATTGTTGGCTGCAAATTAATTGCGGTTTGAAAGCTTGCGCATCCTAGAAAGTATCGTCACTCGTACAGATGGGAATAACAAGCTTATCCTACTTCCTAGGGTTTCCTTAAGGGTGATTTTCCAAAATAGGGTGGTAAGGGCTACTTTTAATGTCCTCCCAACGCTCAATCCAGTCTGTGTCATTGGACTTGAGTTGTTGAACAGGCTCCATTAAAAGCAATTTAAGCTACCACTTTTATGAATTCACAATTATTCATGAAAGATGTTTAAACTGCGACAGACATATTCAGGATTCATACAAATTAAACTCTTCAGGGAATAATTTACCTTGCGGGATGCACAAGTGGAAATTTGTATAGAGGGATATGCAGTCTAGAGAGTTATTCAGTTCAATCAGATCGAATTAATTTAAATTCATTTTTCCGTTCGATCCCTGCCAACCATCAATTGACCAATGTTACAACGTTTAGCATCAAAGTAGGGTATGTATTTTAACAAAATTAGACCCTATTTCGAGCCTCTAACTACTACAGTTAGGACTTGTGGCATCAAGAAAAATAAAATAATACTGCCGTCCTGATGAAGAAACATACATCTACAGTCTAACGTAAGGCCTGTTTACTTCTACGCCGCAACACGAAGGTGACCCTTATGCCAAACTGCAGTTGTACAGTTTCTTCATCAGGACGGCAGTTATCTGTGATATAAATATCAAGGATATCCACAATTATTCCACAGATATATTACTCATAATATTTTTTAATTATATCGCTAACGCATTGTACACTGAACAATCCGCAAGTACTAAGGATCGAACCCGAGTTCGCAAGCACTCAATTTATTTACCAAACGCATAACGCCCTAACCGACTCACCTAACGGAGCGCGTTAGAGTGTCTTCGATAAAAATCATTAGCACTTTTACAATACTTTGAGTTCCAAAACCTTTTTAAATACGATACAATTATTTAAATAATTACTTTTTTTTTAACTTTTTGTGCCGTTGAATATTTGAAACCATTTTTGAAGAGTTCAATATAATTTTGTTCTGTTTTTTAGAAGTATTCAACGTTATACGCTTCAAAGAACTTGAGGCTATAAATATTTAAATTTGATTCTGTGTAATTTATTACTCAATAGAATACAATGTCAAAAGTGGCGATTTCAATAACAATATTTTTATATCTCTTCATTAAGCAGAGACTCAAAGAAACTCGTGCGGCATCATAATTAATACAATTACACTAAAAAGTACACATATTTAGTTTAAGATTCAAAATAATTATTTTCAATAAATTATATACATAATTATACAGAAATATTCATCTGCGCACTGCTCAACAGCAGAACGTCCTCAACTGAAAATTCTGAAATTTGTATGAAAATAATATTCATCAGGAAATAATATAATAGTAACAATAACATTACTGGTTTTATAACGAAGTGTCTCGTCATCCCGAGATTCGAGATAAATAGTCAATTATTTTTGCATACGTTTGGCTTTTCTTATTATCCAATCAATATTATAAAAAAATTACATGGTCAACAGCCATACCACGCTGAAAAAACCAGTTCTCGTCAGATCACTGAAGTTAAGCAGCGTTGGGCGCAATTAGTACTTGGATGGGTGACCGTTCGAGAAAACTGAGTGCTGTTGGCACATCGTGGGTGTGGTGAGCCCACACTTGTAGTTATTTACTACAAAAAACTATCCACCTAGAAACACTACCCGAATCGGGTAGTGTCACGCCTACCCTGAAAGGGAAATGGCTTAATGGTATACTACGTACAGTAAACATTTTCTCACGGAAATAAATTATTTTTTCTATTAAATAAAGTGGTAGACACGTAAATAGTAATATTTCCAGAAATGATGAAACAATTAAAAAAGTGTTATTGTTCCTTGGGAAAAAATGGTTTTCTCTACGACATCATGTTGCAAATAAATTAACCGTAATACTTTAATAAAAATGTAAGAACAATCAGTAAATTTAAATTATTATAATTATTAAATATATATTTCAATATATTTTTCAAAATTTTTAATTTATTTGTAATATTTGTTGCTATATATATAAAATATTTTGTTCTCATAATTTGTTGTGATTTTCAATCACTTTGAAACCAATTATAAATTGATTTAATGAGACAAATGGATACTTACATGACTGTCAAATATGCATAATTTTAATAATTATTTATAAAAATGTTTTTAATGACTCATTAATTGACAATATTTAGTGTTTTCCATAATGAATATTATTCTCATACAAATTTTCAGCATTTAAGTTAAGAGAAAATATTTTTTTGTGATTGAGTATTGCAAAGGAATACTTATTTATATATAAATAATTCATGATAATTAGGTGCAATGAGAAATGAGTTAATTTAACCTAAGTAACAAATAATTGTTTGTTTATTTTCATAAAGTATATAAAACGTAAAAGTATAGTCTTCAGGTCGAACATTGTAGGCTAAAAGGATTCAAAGTAGGGTCAACATTGAAGGAGAGGTTAAACAGCGTCGATGTAGGGTCTTGATTTATAAAAATGTAGGCTCTAATGATTTAAAGTAGATTCAGAGAGGTGCTACAGCGTCAAAGTAGGTTCTTGAATATGAAAACAGTAGCATCTAAAGATTCAAAGTAAGGCCTATAGATTGAAATGGAGTCAAAGTAGGCTTTAATGTTTCATTCTCTAGGAGTTCAAAGTTCAAAGTTCAAAGCAGGGGCTATAGTTTTAAATGGCATCAAAGCAGGTTCTAATAAGGAGCTGCAGGTTCAAAGTAGGGTCTACTACTTATTACTCACTACTTATCACTTAGTTTTTAGAAAATTATAGTTTATTTCATCTTTTATAATTTCCATGGAGGAAATTGATTTTAATTTTATCATCGTTTAACATGCAGTAAATTTCAAGTTGTATAAGTTGTATAAAAATATATAAAAAATGTAATTTTAGATCAAATTCACACATAACTGATAAAGAAATAGACAATTATGCTTGTTTTGTCAATAGTTTTAATTTCTCAAGTCTAAGGAATGCGACATTCCAAAAAGTGTAAAAGACTATTTTGTAGAAATTTTTATTCTTAACCACTTTGTACTCTTCACGTTTGCCTAATAAAAGCGTTGATGAAACATGTAGTGTATATTGTTGGCAAATATTCTCTAAAAAAATTACAAATTTTAAAAGGTGGACATTTGGGAAAACCAAGTTTTTAAATTTTCAGAACAATAGCCGCCACTTTGTCATTTTCTCAAATGTCTACACTTTTTTGGATCATTGGATAGATCAGGGATCCCGAAATCATTTACAAAAATAGATACCTAAATATATATATATATATATATATATATAAATATATATATATATATATATATATATATATATATAATAAGCAGAAAAATACAGCATTTCCAAAAAAAATCTCTTTTTTTCGACAGATTTTGAGAATTAGAAGGTTAACTTTAATGGCTCGTAATTCCTAAGATAATTTTTTTGGCTAAACTATGAAATACTTATCCCGTTATTTTCATTCTAGCATGATATGTTCAAAGAACAATGTATTCTGAAACCCTAACATGGACCTCTCTGAATGATTGGAAATGGAATCCGTCAGATATAGAATCATCCAAATAAATACAGATACTCATGAAGCGAATCCATTTAAAATCAGGCACTTGATGCTGCTAAGTCTTTCGCGGACGAAATATTTTGTTTTTCAGAGAAAATTATGCGATACGTACTTTTCCGATTTGAAAAAAAAAATTATCTAGAAAGTTATGCGTATTAGAATTTTGTGCTTTCTTTTTCGAAAACCCCGAAATTTTCTTCAAACCTTTATACGCACTTATATGTTTTGCCAGTTATTTGTTGAATTTGTCCTTTCATAAGGAAGAAATCTTATGAGTTTCATGCGGGCTAAATAACTTTGTGGCCAGAAATTTTTTTTTATATAATCGATGTTTTCATTTTTCTTGCAATTAACTGTCACGACCCGCGACTTTGATAACAATTATTATTATTTATAATAAATGCATTATAATTATAAAACATTCATATTTAATAAATAAACAAATAAGTCGGAAGATTATATTTAAATATTGTAAAAAAACTTCATAAAATCCAATACGCAATTGTAAGGTCCAGATTTAAAAGGAACAACGCAATAGCCTTAATACTACGCATCACTTTAAGCTGCGCTAACGCAACAAAGACGCTCACCTGTTATGCACCCATCAAGCAATCACTAAGTAACGATACGAACCGACTATATTCTCAAATCTCGAACAAATAAAAATACTGGAAAGCTGCGCGACATACCTGTATCATTCTTACGCCTTTATCATTAAATTTCTTGGGACGTTACACAACGACAGATACGAAAAAATATTTTTAAAAAAGATTTGCATGTCTGAAAAATTTCTATGAAAAATAATTCAGAAAAATTCAGAAAAATAATTATCATGGCCTCAAAAATGTTTCAGTCCATATAAAGCTGATAGAATGCCTTTCTTTCATTAGCAGAAACTTAAAAAAATATATTGGGAAGAATAAAAAAGGTGGGGATTGCCAGAAAATCTTTTTTATTTTTTTCCATCAAATTTTGAAAACACGAAAAAAATATTTTCTGAAGAACCCCACCCTTTTATTTTCTTCAATATCCTTTAAAGTTTCTACTAATAGGAGAGAGGCATCCTATCAGCTTAATGCAAGCTAAACAATTTTTGAGGCCGCGAGAATTATGTATCTTAATTAAAATATCATTTTTAAATTTCTCAGGTAAACGGTGCAAGATATTGCAGAAGAGTGAGAAGTATTTTTCATAAAAACTTTTTAGACATGCAAACTTTCATCTCAATATTTTTTCGTATCCGTCATAGTTTGCGAGAAAAATGAAAAATTTCATTTTTATGAAGAGAAAAAATTCTCGTGGCCACAAAAGTTATTTAGCCCGCATCATTGAAAAGGATTCAGTTTATGGACAATTTGAGCTGAGTTTTTATTTTATTTATTTCTGATTCTCATTTTGATTTAATTCTTTGTTATTATGATTAACCTAGCTATTAAACTTCCGGACACGGACAAAGTTTTAAGAGCGGGAACAATGGTTTAAATCTTTTTGTCTAAGTAATTACCACCTTAAATTATTGTTTCAGTTTCAATACGGGCAGCAGGTGTGGTATTACCAGTTGCAAGCATTAATACGGATCGTAATTAATACATTAAATAGACAGCATCATCAGTGCAAACGAATTCCAGCAATGGTTGTTATGGGAGGACCACCTTCGAGATCACGAGGTAATGCGCTTCAGTTTTTTTTAGGTCTTGCTACTTTTTGAGAAGCTTTACTGTTAGGACAACGGATAAACCCATCTAAGTTCAGAAATCCTAGGTTTTGTCTTCAAGCTGCACTCTATAATTTCTATTTTAAAATAGGCCTAAATATTTACTAAAGAATGTTTACAAAATTCAGCTTTAATGACAGATGCTGGTGAGTTGAAGGAAACTTTTGCCACTGGAACGTATTAATGCCATCTGGTCCCAGAGCGGAATAGTTCTTCAAGCCTCTTAATACTTTTATCACCTCCTCGGTAGTGATAGGTGGTCATTCCTCCTCAGGTGTTATGAGAGCACTGCACAGCTCCTTGAAGATATTTATGTTCTTTGAGTTTTCTTTCAGTAGATGCTGAACTACGTATACTTCTTTCAAAAATGCCTCGACCTCCTCTGGCTTGGGCGGGTAGTTGACAGTAACTGCAGGGTCTTGGAAGAGTCGAATGGGTCATAGAAAAACTGTCGATTTTCCCTGACCCACCTCTTTCACCGCTCTAGACTTCTCCTAGCATCAGATAGTACCCGTATTCTGTCAACAATATGCTGCCTGATGGTCAGCAGCTTTGACTTGTTAAAAGCATGATGACGGATCCGAGTTTCGCGCGCGAACTGTTGGAACCCGGCACTGAAATTCCTGCCAGATGTTACACAGTCAATCACACACTGAATGCGGGACGCGTAATGTCTTGACCAGCCTATCTTGCTGCTGATTTGATGCATTCGAATGTGGGTCTTATGAACAGCCGTTGGTTTTGTTTTACGGTTTGCATCCGCCAAATTTCTTGCTGCATGATACACACTACAATTGATAGTCCAGAGATCGGATTCTTCGGCAAAATCTCCACGAAGCTCGACATCCAGTTCAGCCAGATCTTTGGGCTTGAGAGGAACCTGGATGTTGATATTTCTCCTCGTCCTGAAGCATTGTTCTTCCTCTAGGGGATGCCTGCCCGCGGTTGGTCTCAGTGTCACCTCTCTTTCTCTGTTGCTTGCTTGTTTTGGCTGCGGCTGTGTATGCACTCAGCTTATATAATCCCTTTTCCGGAGTTCCTCGGCTGGTTTCGCGAACGTTGATGTGAAAAATGCGAGAGTTCAGAGTGTTTCTCGCACCACAGAGCATGCAATCAAACCATGTAACCTTCTCGTTTGGGGGCCATATTGGTATTGTGGCACCCCAGCAGGTCGTCCCTGAGTCGATCCGTCCACTCAATAGTATTAGGATTTTACCGGTCCATCGCATTGACTCTGTCTTGATTGGCTCCCCCAACTCTAGGGTAGTCGGCGTTGTCCACTATCGAGAGCCCTGTGCGTTCCTCACAGGCGTCCTCACAGGCAGCTAGGGGAAAGGGTTCGTCCATCCTTATAGAGCCCCACATGCAAGGATAAGGCTGCATACTCTGAGAAGTCACTCGGTTACTTAGAGTCACCGTTTGAGACACCTGACCCAGGTGCCATTCAGCTTTAAATACGGTTTTTACGCCTTCGCTTGGAGATTAATTCCTTCGAGACCATCCCTATACAATTTTCCGCGACTGCTTATTAATTATTGTAACCATATTTAGCAGAAATTGGTACAAGTACCCTATATGCGCAACCCGAGGACGCGCCCGGTGGCTTCATCATAGATACCTAACGCGTCCTCGGGTTGTGGATAGAGGGTTCCTGTACCAAGGGTTTCTGCTGAATATGGTTACATTAATTATTAAGCAGTCTCATACAATTGTCGACGGCCCTGAAGTTGGGGTAGCCAATCAAGACAGAGACATTCTGATGAAATGGCAGAATCTCAATACTTCTGAGTGTACGGATCGACTTAAGGAAGACCTTATGGAGTGCGACGATACCAATATGACCCCTGAACAAGAAGGTTACGCCTACTCTACCGTAGCCAGAAAAAGTCGGCAACAGAGAAAGAGGGGCGACACTGAGACCAACCTCGGGCAGGCATACAATAGAGGAAGAGCATTGCTTCAGGAGCTGAATAAAAAAATCAACATAAAGGTTTCTCTCAAGCCTCAAGATCCGTCCGGACTGGATGACGACCTTCGCGAAGATTTTTCCGAAGAGTCTGTCCTCTGCACTATCGATTGTAGTATGTATAATAAAGTGAGAGATGTGGTGGATGCAAACCGTAAAACAAAACAGCGTCTGATCATATGACCAAAAGACGAATGCATCAACTCAGCACAAAGATAGGTTGGGCAAGGCAGTGCGTGTCCCGCATTCAGTGTGAGATTAACTACATAAAATCTGGAAGAAATCACACTGCCAAGGTTCGACAGTTCGCGTGTTAACTGCGGATCCGTCATCACACACTCAGCAAGTCAAAGCAGCTGACCATCAGGCAGTATATTTTTGGTAAAGTACGGATACTCTCTGACGCTCCTCCAAACCGGAGGAGGTCGAAGCATTTTAGCGAGAAGTCTACGGAGTTCAGCATCCACTGAAAGAAGACTCAGAGAACATGAATAGCTTCAAGGTGCTATGCTGTGCCCTAATAACACCTCAGCAAGAATGTCCACCTATCACTACCGAGGAGGTGGAAAAAGTATCAGGAGTCGTGAAGAACTATTCCGATCCGGAACCAGATGGTATCAAGACCTTCTGGTGGACGAAGTTTCCTTCAACCCACCAGCATCTGGCCCGCATTTTCACCTCATATCTGGAGTCGGAAGAGCCTGTTCTCGATAGGATTGTTTGGACAATCGAACCTGTGTGGCGTGTGGTGTACGAACAGCGCGACTCAAATGAGGCATAGCAGGATGGCGGAAGAACCTGTTTTTGATATAAGTGTTTGCAAAGACGCAGCATCCTACAGCCCTAACTATGGATAGCCAGGATTGATGACCGGACAGCGTTCAATTCGACATGCCATAGACTTATCATCTCTCTGCTGGAAAGCTTAAAGGTTTATGCACACATCTTGAGGTGCATAGAGAGATTGATGCCACTTTGGAAAACTAGATTCACTATCTCATCCGGAAAACATCGTGTGAAAACATCACATTATCGCCACGACTTCTCGCACTTCGCCATTCCGAAGGGTACTTCTGCGGCTAACCTGGAAATCGAAAATATAAGGTCACTCATATATTTCACCTGAATGATCTTAAGATCTATGCTAAAAATGAAGAGCAACTAGATCTAGCTCTAAGGATTGTCAAGAAATAAACTCGGGAGATTGGAATGGAGTTCGGGTTATAGAACTGCGCCAAGGTTTATTTGAAACGAGAAAATATTAATGGCATCCCCGAAGACCCCAAATTAGTCGACAGAAGCGGTATACGATAGCTTGGTCCATGGTCGAATGATGAGCTCAGATCCTTTGATATCAGCTCACGAAAGGTTATGCACATGAACAAAAGCATGCGCCTTAAGTCTTGTGTTCCGCGTTTTTACATCTCACACCGTCAAGGTGGTTGAGCTTGTAATTATAACTACTAAACTTTCGCTCGGTAAAAATGTCTAAATTTAGATTCGTCAAAGAGATTAACGTGAACCGTACGCTCGCAATAATCAGTAATGAAACGAATGGTTCACGCTAATGATGCACTCAGCAATCAAGTGTCAGCAGAGTGTGCAACAAACTTCTGATGCACGTAGATCCTAGTCACGATTCGCTGTCATCGTGCCTCTCGTTTCTTCACCGCCTACGAGTAGAAGGAAGGAAGTATCGTCTCTCGCGATTCTTCACATATACATATGGAAGGAAGGAAATCATCACCTCTCTCGCTTCTTCGCATCTACAAATAGAAAAAAGAAAGTCACTCTTATGTTCGATGATACTCATTCTATATTACAGCAGGCTCTGTCAAATGTTATTATTTATTGTCGATTTTCTCGTATATCAAACATGAAGTATGTGTCATTCTATATTTCAATTTTCATTTCAAATTATTTCATTGCTACACCTATCTATGTTTGGTTATTGATTACCAGTGTGCATATTTAAGCCTGTATGCTCTCTTCAACCTGAATATTATTGGGTCTTCTTCTTTGTGTTCTTTTCCTCGAATCATTTAGTTCTTACCATTCAAAATGACTGAAGAGGAAATTGACGAACTGATCGACCAACAAATCCAATTGAGCGGTATTATTTCACGGGCTTATGTCAATTTTGAAGAATTAGGTACTGCTAATCTTACACGTGGAGCATGCAAGGCTCGCATGCAGAATCTAGATAAGAAATGGGTTCAATTTCAGGAGAAGCAGCAAAAGGTACTCTCCTTATATGCAAAGGAGGATGAGAAGTCGCCGTACTTCTCTGAAGACATTTTCAGTGAAACGGAGGAACTTTGTTAAGTCGAGATGGGTAAATTTTTGGACAAAATGGATGCCTATGATCGACAACCAGCTTCAAGGGATGATCAATGAGACTCAATTCAACAAGCGAATCAAGGCCATGGCCCAGACCTTCCGGCGATCGAGCTTCCCAAATTTTTGGAAATTATTAGGATTGGCCGAATTACCGTGATTTATTTAATGGAATTGTCGTGGCAAATCCGGAAATAACAAACGTCGCAAGATTGCATTGTTTGAAAACAAGTCTATCTGGAGAACCTGCTCATCTCTTTAGCAACATTCCTACTACTGCTGAGAACTTCAGCCGAGCATGGGATTTACTAACGGAAACATATCAAAATACTCGGTTGTTGGTGAGTTCTCAGATAGCTGCTTTATGTTCTCTACAGCCGGTATCTACAGAATTTGTCTCTGAGTTGAAGAAGCTTCTGCATGGAACGACAGAAGCCACCAGTGCCTTGACTGTACTTAAACGTCCCGACGAAACATGGGATGATTGGTTGACCTATATTATAGTTCAACGACTGGATCAGCATTTCCGCCGGGACTAGGAAACTTCTAATGGAGGAGAAGTGGAACCACAGACGTTTGGTCAGCTCAAGACATTGCTCACGACCAGAATCAAGGCACTTGAGTCCATTCTTCTGTGAAGGAACATAATGCTTCAAAAAACCCTGACAGAAAACCTTCACTTAACGTTAGCTGCACCCTCTGTAAGGAGAGTCATTACTCGTTCGAGGGGCATATGTGAGAACTGTTTTAGACCACATAGAGTTGGAGACTGTCTCTCTAATAAGGTGTGCCTTACCTGCCATGGTCGCCATCATACCTTTATTTACGACCCAGCATCATCAACAGGAACTGAATCCAAACAGATCTCTCCGTCTGGACCTTCTACGCTCAGCAATTCAAGGAACGACTGAAACCCTGCATGACAACTAGTAAATTCTCGTGTTACCTCTAGTGCCTTTGGTCAAAGCCTGCTCGGAACAGCACTTGTAGTTGTTAAGAACAAGGATGAATACTATGCCCAGGCACGTTTTATGATAGATCCATGTTCGAAGGGTAATTTTATTTCGGAAATCCTCACACAGCGTCTTCGATTACCTTGTCGCTCTCGCATCCCTCCATATCTCCGGTGTTGGAGCTTCTAAATCTGGAGTATCAAAGGGTATAGTCAATGTTCTCATGCACATCACAGGTCTTAGCAATGAGGAGAGAAATAGACTCAAAAATGATTACAGACACAAAAATAGTGAAGTTAAACGACTAGTCAAGGAAAGCAGAGATAAAATCAGAACAGAAGAAGAAAAGAAAATACAAAAAGGCTTGGAAGGAACCGTGAAACTATTATTTATTCAGATGAAGGAAAGTAAAAGTGCAGAGTTTGTCAGCATGAGAAACAACAAAGGTGAAATGCTATATGATATAGACGGGATAGAAGACGCTTTAAAAGACTATTTTAAACAATTATCAGGAGGTGAAGATATAGGGCAACAGAACTGCGACATAGAATATAATAAAAAGTCTGTATCACTGAGGTTAGAGATATAATTAAGAACTTAAAAAACGGTAAGGCTACTGGTGTAGACAGTATTAGCGCTGAAATGCTAAAATACCGTGGCGAGTACATACCTCACAGGTTGTGCGAATTGATAAATTTATGTATCGAGATGGGAGAAGTCCCAGGCGATTGTAGAAAAGCGATTATCGTACCAATATACAAAAGAAAGGGAGATAAAAGCAACTGCAGTAATTACAGAGGTATCAGCTTACTAAGTACCGTAAGTAAAATATACTCAAAAATGCTTATTCGCAGGGTAATGAAAATTACAGAAGAAAATATATGGGAAGTCCAAAGTGGATTTATACCAGGAAGATCATGTACAGATCAGATATTTAGCTTAAGACAGCTCACAGAAAAAAGCTTTAGAGTAGGAAAGAAAGTTTTCTGTGCATTTGTTGACCTAGAAACAGCATTTGACAAGGTAAATAGAAGTAAACTTTGGGAAGTCCTTAAAGAGTTTGGAGTCAATGGATGGCTCCTACAAGCTATAAAAACAATATAGACAGGTAGAAAAGCTAGTGTAAGGGTAAATGGGAAACTAAGTGACTGGTTCGACATTATGCAACGCTTGAAACAAGGATGCGTTATGTCCTCATGGCTATTTATCGTATTTATATATGGATATGGTGTTTGACGGAAAAAGTGAGAAAACAATGTGCAACATTTTCCTAAATGATGAGAGATTAGAACAAGTTGACAAGTACGTATATCTGGGTAGCCTATTTACTAGCGACGGAAAAATAGATGGGGAGTTAGATGGGCGCATTAATAAGGATAAGAAGGGTATCGGTAGAGCAGGGTTCTTTCTCAGAAATAAAAACATATCGAAAAAAGCTAAAATGGCCGTATACAATTCTATATTCGTACCGACTGTATTATACGGTGGCGAGACATGGGCCTGTCAAGAAAAGGACAGGGGTAAAATTAACGCGATTGGCATGGAACGTCTGCGCAGAATATGCGGGAAAACACTAATGGACAAAGTCCGAAACGAGATTATCCTCAAAGAATGTGGTACAGGAGAGACACTAGTTGACATATGTGAAAGAAATCAGTTAAGATGGTTCGGAAATCTTTAAAGAATGAAAGATGAACGACTGACCAAACAAGTGTATGAAGGTAAAGTAAATGGCAGAATTGTCAGAGGTAGACCGCCGAAAGAAGGGTTAGAATCTGTGAATGAGACATTAATCCGAAGAGACATAAGAAGCCATAGAAACACAAGAGCTTGCATGGATGTGAAGGAAGCGAGAGTAGTATGCCAGGACAGAAAAGTGTGGCGACAAATAGTTTGTAAACTGAGTGACAATAGAGTGAAGGACGCCTGAAAGAAAGACCTTGGATACTAATGGGCCCAAGAGGGGAACCACACATAAGAATTTTGTGAGGCTCTTCATTCGGGGTAATCGCTAGAGAGATTGATCAGCAACCTGGGTCGGAGCAGTGTTGCGGTACGAACGTGTCATTTAAATAAATAACACGAGAATTCTAGATCAATCTAAAATATCTATACCTTACACTTATATCCCTATCTACCTTATACCTATGTACCCATCTACAGACTACTATTTTTCAACCGAGCAAGTCACGCCTACCACGAAAGGGAAATGGCTTAATGGTATTATAATAATAATAATATATAATATAATTATATAATATTATATAATAATATAATATAATAATATAATAAAATTGGTAGCTCTAAAAAAGTATCCAGAGGTGAAACCTTCACCTCCAACTGTCCCGTCTGCCGCGTAAGGTCATCCGCGGCTAGAGACCTGAGTCCAAGGAACAGTGTTTCCCGATGTTATCTCGCGTAAATTTCCCGCTCTTGCTTGTCTTCTAGGACAGAAGGAGCAGAAGCGGATGACGTACACGTTCCAGTTGCGTCGGGATTGGTTGCTTTAAGGAACCATGATCGTAGCTTCCGGAGCCTACAACTTCTCACATAATAATAATAATAATAATAATAATTAGCTTAGGGATGTGGCGACCCCATCGCCCGAGAGCTCCGGCTCTTGCAGTCAGCCACGTTACTTTGGGCTAACTCCCCAATGCAATGAATTATGCGGTTACGACACCAGTATCGCGCAGTGCCACCCACAATAGGCCTCTCTCGGATGGAGGCCATGGTTCAGTTGGGAGTGGCAATAGGACCGAACCGAGGCGACGACCAGGTAATGGCCCCGGACAAACGCGAGAACATCGATTTAAGTGGTCGGACCAACTCTGGATGGACATCCTTACCTGTTGGCAAAGAAGCTCACCAGCGCGAAGGGGATTCCTGCAGAGGTTAAATGACTGTTGGGTCATTATGCACCCAGAATATCCTCATCAAACGCCTCAGAATTTAAGAGATCTGATATCCTTCTTGCGAAAAAACGGATATGAAGCTCTTTATCAACAAGAAGAAGAGGAACATCCTCCACCGAACATTCGAGCAGGACCACCTTTGCAGATAGCCGATAATGCCAACATGAGAAGTAGGAGATCTATCCACCAAAAAGCCTTTCTCAGGATGGACAAATTAACTGAAGCTAATACTGCTCTCCCCGATTTGCTCCCCGAAGATGTTAATCTTTGGAATCTGAACTGTGCTGTTTACGAGAAGGCGGTCTCCCTGCTTAGCGACAGGAGAAGTAACGATACTTCAGTACGTCTGAGTAAGACTCGCGAGCGCATTGCACAGCTTCAGTTCAAAATTGAAATGGCGAGACGGCATGCATTAAATATTCAGTGCGTGATTCGCTACATAAAATTAAATAAAAAATTCACTCTAAAAGTTAGGGCACTTGCTCGAAACTTAAGGAAAGCAAATCACACGCTGAACAAGTGTAAACTGTTGACCATCAAGCAGCACTCGACACAAAAAATAAGATCTCTTTCAACAGCGAAATAGCGCCTTGAACGGCGAGTAAAGTGGATTCAGGAAAATTCCACCTTTTCTACTCATCCTTCCCGTCTGGTCAATAAAACGTCACGTGCCGTTAAAAATCCGCCTAGTCGAGAAGAGATTCAAGTCTTCTGGGAACAAGTATATGGAGATACTTATCAGCTAAATGAAGACGCTTCAGATATATCACTCTTTCGTCACTTTTGCCAAAGGCAAACGTTACAAGGTCCAGAGGAAGAGTGTCCACTAATAACTGCTGAAGAAGTAAAGAAAGTTTTTGCTAGAACTGAGAACTTTTCAGCGCCAGGGCCAGATAAAATCAACAACTTTTGGTGCAAGAAGTTTACTTCTACGCACCAACATCTAGATCGTATATTTACTACTTTCTTAAACGGAGAACAACCCGTCCCGCAGCGGCTAGTGGAAGGACGCTCGGTACTAATCCCTAAGACCGGAGATTTGTCAAGTCCAAAGAACTACAGGCCCATAGCTTGTTTAAAACACCAGCTACAAGCTATTCACTGGCATCCTCAAAGAGAGGATATTAATATCTATCGAGCCGGTATGGAGTGCAATCGTTGAACAACGTGGATGCAAGAGAGGTCTGGCAGGTTTCAGGGAGAACATGTTAATAGACAGGTTCATTACCCAGGACTCGATCAGTTATCGACGCCATCTGTCCATGGCTTGTATTGACTACCGTAAGGCATTCGAAACACGAACCATGAGCTACTTATTAAGCTCATTGAGTGCCTGGAGGTGCATCCAAAAATAGTGAGATGCATAAAAGAGCTTATCCTCTTGTGGCGGACAAGATTTGTCATGACATCTGACAAAAGACAAGTGACTACAAGCTATATCAGATATGAGAGGGGGGTCTTCCAAGGAGACTCTCTAAGTCCGATACTTTTCTGCATCTCCCTCTTGCCTCTATCTATTGTGTTCCGAGGCAAAAGCTCTGGATACCTATGTGGCCCGCCGAACAAAAGAGAATATAAGGTCAACCACCTTTTATACATGGACGACCTTAAACACTTTGCTTCATCGAAAGCGGACCTTAACATCGTTGTGGAGGCGGTAAATAGGTACTCTAAAGCGACTGGTATGAGCTTCGGACTGGACAAGTGTGCCTGCGTCCACCTACGCCAAGGAAGACTAGAAACTACATCATCGCGTCACGATCAGGATGTTCCACTCATAGGCAGAAATACCATTCAACATCTTAGTATTGGAGAAACATATACATATCTTGGAATACCGCAATCGGAAACCCAGGATGTGCGTGTGTTAAAAACGGCCCTTGGAAAAAGGTATCGCCAAATTCTCAGAAAAATTTGGGCTTCCGAATTATCTGGAAAGAATAAGATCCAGGCGACCAATATGCTGGCCGTTCCTATACTGCTCTACACGTTTGGTGCAGTAAAATGGAACGTCAATGAGTTAAAGCAACATGACCGAAGCACATGCAAGATGATGACAATCCATCGAAGTCATCTTCGTAGATCTTCCGTACCTCGAATATACCTCCCTCGAGATGAAGGGGGTAGAGGCTTGCTGAGCTTATAATGTCTGTATCGCAAAACGGTTCTGGCTATAGCCTGCTTAGTTCTAAATGGCACAGATTCTCTTATGCGAGTCGTGAATCAACATGAAGTCATCAATGCTGCGGCGTTTCTATAACGTGCCGCAGATAGGGCCGCAGAGGAGCTTGGCCGCCCATTTGATTCCAGCGACACTACACATGGCCTAGCATCACAAACACCTTTGGTGCTCAAAAATTGTGTACAGGAGGCAGAACATACGCTTCTACAAAGATAACATGCTGCCAAGCCCCGTCATGGTAAATTCTACGGCATTATACGTAGAGAAGAGCTCTCGATGGGTCTGTCCCACATGTTTCTCAAGTCTGCTGGATTAAAATCGAAGACTAGGGGATTCCTTTTTGCCTGGCAAGACGGCAAGACGATACCAACTGCCGAGCGTGCAAGCAAGAGCCAGAAACACTTCGACATGTTCTCAGTGGATGCTCAATATATGCACGCCACGGGTACATAGAGAGACACAATGAGGCTCTTAAAGTGTTATATTACCATCTTAGGCACTTCTATGGTGTTGATCTTGCCATACGCCCAGGGGGAACTCGAGTCCGTTGTGGAGAATGATCAGTGTGAGATCTACTGGAATTTCTTATTCTTCACCTCTCAACGTATCAGTGCTACGAAGACTGATATTGTCCTCCAAGATCTGAAGAACAAGATCATTTACGTGATTGAGTTCTCGGCACCAGCCGATGGGTAATCATGGAAAAGGAGGAAGAAAAACGGGCGAAATATCAAGCACTTCTTTTCGAGCTGAGTAGGCTGTACCAAGGCTACAAAGACCATCTTGTAGTTCTCATAATCGGCTGTCTTGGAGGTATGAAAGCTTCATTTATTAGCCAACTCAACAAGATTCCGGCTTGCTTGCGTCAGGCTCATTCCATCGCGAACCGGATGCAAAAGGCTGTTCTCCTGGGATCACTTCACCTGGTCCGTCGACACTGTTCCTCATAACATTATACGAAGATTGGTAGCTCTAAAAAAGTATCCAGAGGTGAAACCTTAATCTCCAACTGTCCCGTCTGCCGCGTAAGTCTAGGACAGAAGGAGCAGAAGCGGATGACGTACACGTGCCAGTTGCGTCGGGATTGGTTGCTTTAAGGAACCATGATCGTAGTTTCTGGAGCCTACAACTTCTCAATAATAATAATAATGTTTAATTTTTTGCGTCCAGTGCTGCTTGATGGTCAACAGTTTACACTTGTTCAGCGTGTGATTCGCTAAGCAGGGAGACCCCCTTCTCGTAAACTACACAGTTCAGGTTCCAGAGATTAACATCTTCGGGGAGCAAATTGGGGAGAGCAGTATTAGCTTCAGCTAATTCTTCCATCCTGAGAAAGACTTTTTGGTGGCTAGATCTTCTACTTCTCATGTTGGCATTATCGGCTATCTGCAAAGGTGGTCTTGGTGGAACGGACGGAACGTTCGCTGGAGGATGTTGCTCTTCTTTTTGTTGATAAAGAGCTTCATATCCGTTTTTTCGCAAAAAGGATACCTGATCTCTTAAATACTGAGGCGTTTTATGAGCATATTCCGGGTACATATTGACCCAACGCTCATGTAACCTCTGCATGAATCCTCTTCACGCCGGTGAGCTTCTTTGCCAACAGGTAAGGATGTCCCTCTTGAGTTGGTCCGACCATTTAAATCGATGTTCTCGCTTTTGTCCGGGGCCATTGCCTGGTCGTCGCCTCGGTTCGGTCCTATAGCCACTCCCAACTGAACCATGGCCTCCATCCGAGAGAGGCCTATTGTGGGTGGCACTGCGCGACACTGGTGGCGTAACCGTATAATTCGTTGCATTAGGGAGTTAGCCCAATGCAACGTGGCTGACTGCAAGAGCCGGAGCTGTCGGGTGATGGGGTCACCACATCCGTGTTCTCGGGTTTTCTTGTGTTCATCTCATCCCTTGCGCGATCATCATTATGTTCGAGTCTGATCCAAGACATGCAGCATTAGCCGCAGGCTGGAAGCACGAGTTGGAGGTTAGCCGTGGAAACATACACCTTGACAACATATACGAGTGCGCAGAGCTGAAGGAAAATGATGGAATCACACGAGTAGTAATCGCCTGTGTGTAAGTGTATCACAGATACCATGATCAAGGAATTCATGGAATTCCATGATTTAACAAAATTGTACTAATTCCTTGAATTCCGTGAACTCCGTGAACTCCATGAAATCCGTGAATTCTTTAAATTCCGCGAATTCCATAAAGTTCGTGAATTCCATGAATTCTGTGAATTTCAGGAATTTCGTGAATTCCATGGACTCCATGAATTTCGCGAGATCCATTAATTCCGTAAAGGCCGTAGCAGGATAAGCATGGTCTGGGTGCCCCCGCATGGATTTGCTTCATATTTAGGAGATAAGTTTCTTTCATTATGAAACTAATTTACCCGAAGTCCCAAGTTCAAAAAAATTTTTTTACCAAAATTATAAATAAATTTTGAAAAATTAAAAAAATCAATTTTCTCATAATTGGCTCAACCGATTTTGATGGTTCAAATATATATTATAGAAGGTACTAAGACAATTTAAAAAAAAAATTGACACCTAATTCCTTTCAGGAGAAGGGTGTGAAAAAAATTATTGTAATTTTGTAACAATTTTTTTTAAATGAAGTACTTCTTGCACACCTACCATTTTTTGCCTATATCATGCTCACATTCAAGGCTCCAAAATATATTTCTGCGGAAATGATCACAGCATTACTTCATAGTTTAAAAAAATAAAAACTACTTATTGGCCCCTCACATGTATGCAATTCTATGAGAATGAGGGGCCAACTTAAGTTTCAGCTTATGACGCAATAAGTTATACTCAATGGTATAATAAAAACCAGATGCAACAGCATTATTCAATGTCAATTCACAGTGTGAATTGATTAGAAGTAGATAGAAAAATACTTCTCTTCGTTTACTGCTGGCATTCGCCAAACTAATTTCATGTCTGCCCAGGATGCACCACGTGGAGGTTGTCAGTCAGATTAGCATCCCTTACTTTATTTACAGTTGTAAATAAAGTAAGGGATGCTATTCACCTTGTAGGTTAAATATACAAGTATTTGGTTAAAAAATTAACTATTTTGTCGAAAATTTAATTAATTGGGTAAAAAATTCCACTGTTTTGATGAACATTTGTCCTTTTGGATTGAAAATTCATCTCTTTTGGTAGAAATTAAATCTTTCTTGTTTGAAAATAAACTTTTTTGTTGAAAATTCATTTTTAGGTTGGAAATTCAACTATTTAGTTAAAACTTTAACTATTTTGTTAAAAATTATTTTTTGTATTGAAAATTCTACTAATTTGTTGAATCATTTTTGTTAAAAATGTCATCTTTCTTGGTAAAAAAAAAGTATTTTTTAATTTCCTTTTTAGGTGATAAATTTGTCTTTCTTGGTTGAAAATAATCTTTTTGGTTGAAAATTCAACTGTCTTCAAAAACATTCGTCTTTTAGTTTTGAAATTCAACTATTTGCTTGAAAATTCAAAGGCTTTTATTTTTATTTTTAATCTTTCTTGTTTGAAAATTCAACTGTTTGGTTTTAAAATGCACTTCTTTTGGCGTGAAGTTTATTCTTTTTTGTTTAAAAATTCGACTGCTTTGTTGAAAATTCAACTATTTTGTTAAAAATATAATTATTTGGCTGAAAACTTGATTATTTAAAAAAAAGTTAATTTCGGTGTCGAAACATCTTTTTTGTTGTTGAAAATTCAACTGTTTTGTGAAAATTTCGTCTTTATCAATAAAATAATTAGTTTTTCTGGATTGAAAATTAATCATTTTTGTAAAAGTGACATCTTGGTTAAAGAAAATGTTATGGAAAATTCAAGTATTTGGTTAAAAATTGAAAAATTTTGTTAAAAAGTCAACAGTTTTTGTTTGATGTTCAAATTTTTTTGTTTGAAAATTCATCCACTTGGTTGAAAATTCACTTTTTCAGGTTGAAAATTCTAGTCTGGTTCAAAATTTACAAATGTAAATAAAGTAAGGGATGCTAATCTGACTGACAACCTGCACGTGGTGCATCCTGGGCAGACATGAAATTAGTTTGGCGAATGTCAGCAGTAAACGAAGAGAAGTATTTTTCTATCTACTTATAATCAATTTACACTGTGAATTGACATTGAATAATGCTGTTGCATCTGGTTTTTATTATAACATTGAGTATAAGTTATTACGTCATAAGCTGAAACTTAAGTTGGCCCCTCATTCTCATGGAATTGCATACATGTGAGGGGCCAAAAAGTAGTTTTTATTTTTTTAAACTATGAAGTAATGCTGTGATCATTTCCGCAAAAATATATTTTGGAGCCTTGAATGTGAGCATGATATAGGCAAAAAATGGTAGGTGTGCAAGAAGTATTTCATTTAAAAAAAATTGTTACAAAATTACAATAATTTTTTTCACACCCTTCTCCTGAAAGGAATTAGGTGTCAATTTTTTTTTTAAATTGTCTTAGTACCTTCTATAATATATATTTGAACCATCAAAATCGGTTGAGCCAATTTTGAGAAAATTGATTTTTTTAATTTTTCAAAATTTATTTATAATTTTTGTAACAAAATTTTTTTGAACTTGGCACTTCAAGTAAATTAGTTTCATAATGAAAGAAACTTATCCCCTAAATATGAAGCAAATCCATGCGGGGGCACCCAGACCATGCTTATCCTGCTACGGCCTTTCATGAATTCCGTGAACTTCGTGAATTCCGTGACTTTCGTGGATTCCGTGAATTCCGTGAATTTATTAAATTTAATGAATTTCATGGTGACCCACCAAAAATGTATTTACTACATTCCTTGTTTAGATGGCTGTATAAGTTAGACTAAAGAATGGAAATTATTAAAAATCTAAACAGTAGAGAAAATCTTGAAGGGACATATTGCTCATATGAACACAAATTCTACCTAATTGTTCAGTCAGTTTTTTTAAATTTATTTTTTCGAAATTATATTATATATTATATTTATGGCAACAGCCATACCACGCTGAAAAAAAAACAGTTCTCGTCAGATCACTGAAGTTAAGCAGCGCTGGGCACGGTTAGTACTTGGATGGGTGACCATTCGAGAATACTGCGTGCTGTTGGCACATCGTGGGTGTGGTGAGCCCAAATTGTAGTTATTTACTACAAGAAACTATCCACCTAGAAACACTACCCAAATCGGGTAGTGTCACGCCTACCCTGAAAGGGAAATGGCTTAATGGTATACTACTACTTGCATTTTTTGAATTCCGTAAATTCCTTGAATTGTGTGAATTTCTTTAATTCCATGAATTCATTCCTCCACAATAATATTGTTTCAAAGTTTCACTTCTACCGCGCGTCCCGAGACACACACATTTTTTATAGAATATTTTCATTTTGCCGGTGTGCAAAGTTACGTAACTCTTAAGTGCGTGTGCGCATCCATTGCGTCGAAGCGCAAAATAGACATGTTTTAAAGTGCGCATACGCCATTATTATTTCTGCACAGTCTGTTGGATTGAAGTACTTTGCATATTATTTAGAGGCATGAGAGTCCCCACTTTCGAGGTGGGTATTGCAAAAAAGAATAGGAAAAACTTTTTGAATGAATTTCACTTCGGGAAGAAATGAAATCAGTCTAAAAATGGCGAATCCATTAGAAAACAAGAGAGATAATAGGGAAGTTAGGCAAATTCTAGAAATTACATTAGAAAAGTTGAAAACAAAGAAAGGAGTGAAAATTAAAATATTGAAAATAACGTGAATCAAGAGTGAAAGTAGAGTAGAAGCGACGTACACAGACAAGACCATATATTACACATCACAGCAATAGGATGACGTCCCCCACCCCTACGCAGAGAATGCATTTGGTAATTGGCGAGTATTGGAAGAGGACAGTTTTAGACTAGAAGCTCAGGACTTAGAAGCAGTGAATTAGAACAAAAAATTTTGGAAGCTGAATATTGGAGCGGTGCACATGAATGAATTAATTATATGAAGAAAATAAGAGCGAAGAAATTAAAAACAAGAACTTCCAGATGATGCTAGACAAATAAACAAAAATATCGATACAATATTAAATACGATTACACAAAATCTTATAAATCAGAGTAACAGGTCTCAAAATTTACAAAATTACGTTTATTTTAAAGAGACAGATTTAGATTTAAATGATCAAAAACATGAATTAGCGGGCGTAAGGTCAATAACCAAAAAAAGTAGGCGTATCTATCAAGGTATCTGTCATGATTCAAGCACCTCTTCAAATAATTTCAAACTGGCCTTTGAAGTTCTGAAGCAACACGGATGACGAAACAAATTATTTCTTATTATGGTATAATAGGATTCAAAAGGGATTATAAAATTTACGATAATGATATTGTTGAAATTGTAGATGCGATATTACGAGACCAAGCTTGGAGTCGGTTTTAAAGAAATAGAGATAGTAGAGGAAAATTGATATGATTTTGTGGAGGATTTCAAAAAAGATTATTTGAATGAAAGATATTCTGAAATTATAAGAAATAAAACAAGGTTCTGTAATCAAAAGGAGGGCATTTTCCACAGAAATTGAGCGATTGTATATAGAATAGAATATAAAGCTTATATTTCTAGAAATGCATTTTGAAGCTCGACACAGTTAGAAATTTTAAGACTTAAGTAGGCAACAGAATTAGCAAAATAAAAATAAGAGGCCAGCAACTTAGTATTTTAAATAAAGATGACAATAAAATTGAGAAAAGTAATGAAGATAAAGGAAATAATGATAGTCATGGTAAAAGTCACAAAGAAAATCAGAATATGGAACAAAATCAAAGTTAAGATAATTTAAATCGAGGTATTAAATCCAAAAAAATAGAGCACAACTTCAACCAAGATTCGAATTTTTTATAATGGTTTTCGAAATGTTGTTTTATACCTTTTCGTACTATATTATCAATAAAGAAAAATTGTCAACCATTTTTTGAAATAAGTTAATTGTTTGTTTAATTTCTATTTGGTATTTTAGCATCTTTGATTTTATTGTACAGTCTCAAAAGAAAGCTAGACTTTTTTACTATGCTGAGCTACAGCCTCGCACTCGAACGTCATAATGAAATTATTCGGGTTCATAAATTTTATGAAAACCTCTGTTAATTAAAAAAAAAATACTTTCTGCTTTTTATTTATTCATAACAAAATTTATAAATTTGTATACGCAACAAATAATAATTGTCGTATGGTTAATTGATAGTTATATTAAGGAATAGTGATTATAGTGAAAAATAATTTATTTTAAGAAAGCTGCGGTTTTTTTGTTGAGAAAACCACATTTTGCTTTTTATTTGTTCATAACCAATTACCAAATTTGTGTAAACAATGGGTAATTATTTTTAGATGAGTATTTATAATAAGAACTATTTGTTATACCAAGGAATAATTTATTGTGAGAAAACAACTGTTAATTTTGAAGAAAACACTTTCTACTTTATATTTATTTATCACAAATTTTAAAAAGTTTAAACGTCTTCATACTCACTGGAAAACATTTCTAAATAGTTTTCGATTTTTTCGGCAATTCTGTAAAAACGAAACAACCCTGTATATCCGACTCTGTATCATGGGTACGGCACATAGTGGGCTAAAGTAAAAAAGTCCGTGACAAAATCGTAGAACTTTTGATAGGAATTACTTGAAGGGATGAATGCTTTGGGATTTACAGATGAATAACTACAGAATAGAGGAAAAATATGGAGAAGCTTTAATAAAATATTTTGGACCTTGAAAATCTAGGTTAAATTTGACATTTTTCGACGAAAATTTGTATTATTGAATACCACGGGCGCTCAGATATTATATATAATATACTATTTATATTTTTCAATAGATTTTGTCATGCCGAATTCAAATCCGGGCTTTATATTAGTCTAGGTCTTCGTTTTTCTGAGAAAAATACAATTGATTTTTCTATTTGAAACCTTCCATGAATGATTTCCATTTCAGTAAGTTTGACTTTTTGTCGTATTTCAGGGTTTAAGGGGTTGCTGAATTAGAATGCAAGTCAAAATGTCAGAATTAAAAATGGCGAATCCAATATGGCGGACAAAAATTGGAAAACCGAATTGATATGACTGAAAATTGCTGTACAAGGGTTTTTCAGGTTACTGATTTCGAATTCAACGTCAAAATTCAAGAAATAGGACCCAATATGGTGGAACAACATTGTAGGGGGTTGTACGTATATTACGTAACGGGGTTTCCTTTGTTTAAATAAACATGAGAAAAAAGTTGCCGTTAAGTCAAAAGTGACACGACGATATAAACAAAAGGAAAAAACGTTACGTAATATATGTACCTTCCCTAAGATTATAACCGATTTTATTAAATGTCGCTCTTCGGGGAATTTTCATGTTGCTGATTTCTAATCTAAAGTCCAAATTTAACATTTTTAAATGGCTGATCCAATATGGCAAACAGAACTCGTGAAAATGAAACAAATTTTATTAAAAAGTGCTACTCGGGGTTTTCCGCGTCGCTGATTTAAAATATGACGTCTAAATTAGAAAATTCGAAATTGCGGATCCAATGCGGAAGAAAGTGATCGGTTTAATCTAACAATGTTTATATCAAGGAAAGCCTTGATTTCACAATTTTTATGCTTTTGATGTAGATTTTTGTGGCATGATGAGCTATCGAAAACCGACGCCATCATCAGTTCTGAATGACGCAAATCGTACTTTTCCGAATTAAAAGCCACGATATTACAAAATCGTTCAGAAGATTTATTAAACATTTCTTGTAGAGGTGTAGAGAATAAAAATGTATTCAGAAAACTGTAGGTCTTTTAATATAAATGTATTGTCATAGAAAAACAAAAGAAATAATTACCCAGAACCAATTTTAACCTTTATTGTTTACTGTCATTGACACTCACACGTTCATTACTTTGAAGCGTAATGAAAATTTCAATGAGGGGAGCAATAATGGCTAATAAATGTAGCACATCATAATCGATAACTGGTGATTAATCATCGAAATTTTTAAGATAACTGTGAAGTTCGGTGTAGGTTTTCTAATCTATAACGTATGCATAGGCATATTAAAACCGATCAGATTGGTCTGCCTTGGATCTGTCCTTTCAAATTTGATTATTTAGACTGCAGATTTAAAATCAGCGGCCTGAAAAACCCCGAGCAGCACTTCTTGATAAAATCTTATTCATTTTTACAATTCCGGTCCGCCTTATTGGATCTGCCATTTCCAATTTAAAAATTTGGACTTTAGATTTGAAATCGGGGACATGAAAATGCCCCGAATAGTGTCATTTAATAAAATCGGTAATATTCTTAAAATGTTGTTCAGCTGTATTGGATCCTCCATCTTGGATTTTAACATGTTGACCTTGGGTTCGAAATCAGAAACCCGAAAAACCCCCGTACAGTATTTTCAGTCATATCGGTTTGTGTTTGCAATTCCGGTCCGCCATACTGGATCCGCCATTTTTAATTTTGGAATTTTAACTTCAAATTCTAATTCAGTGACCTCAAAAACCCTCAAGTACGACAAGTAGTCAAATTTACTTAGATGGAAATCATACCATGAAAATATGTGTACCATATTGAATATGATATCTGAGCGCCCATGGTATTCAATAATACACATTTTTGTCAAAAAATGTCGGCCTTGAGTTTCAAGTTCGATAATATGTTTTGAAAGCTTCTCCATATTTTTCCTCTACTACGTAGTTATTTGTCTTTGAATCCCAAAAACATTTATCATTTTAGGTCATTTCTATCAAAATTTCGACGATTTTTATCACGGACTTTTTCACTTTAGCCCACTGTGCGGCACTCTAGCCTAATTTCTGTCACACTATCGGGTGAAAGGTGCGCGGGAGCATGGAGCTTTTGCTCTGTATCTCCAAAAATTCTAATTTGGTCACCTTCGTGCTTGATATTTTTCATAGTAAAAAAGTTAATCTTTCTTTTGAGTTTATTTGAAAAATCGAAGAACTTTAAATTTCGAAAAAAATTAAATAAATAATTTGTTTATTTTAAAAAGTGTTGAATAATATTTTCTTGTATTAAATGATAAAATAATATGAAAGGGTGCAAAAAAAATTTCGAAAACAAAAGTGGATAGGGTTGATCCTGGTCTACAAATTTAACGATTAAGTACTGTTGGGTAGGCGAAAACATTCGAAGAGTTTGAAACAATCGAATAATATGAATTCAAAAATAAGTTCAAAAGTCTTTTCCTTTTTGTTTATCCTCGTGGCCAGTTTATTTTTTATTTTTACAGCAGTTATTTTCCAGAATATGAAATTTCCAAGACTCATCGTTGCATTAAACCTTTACCATCCACAAAAGGATGTTTTATCATTATGCTCTTGATAGTCCTACGCAGTGAGTAATTATTGCAGAATTTTAGATATTCCTTCTATGATAGTGATGTGCTCTCCAGAACATCGAAATTCGTTTGAGCGACACGTGAAATTTCTCAATGCCATATTTAGAAGAATTGGCCAAATATGGGGTTATAGCAATTTTACATTATTATATTGGAGTGACGAGCATTTTTTAGGAAAATTATGAATCTCAACAAAGAAGCCACGTCTGGCGTTCCCCTAGTTAAACTGCATCATGTTTGAAATCCTATCCACGGGGCAATAATGATAATGGTAGAACATTTTTTATGCGTTATATCACATTTTTATTATGTGAAACTGTATAAAGGGCCACGTAGAGCAGAATACGTCAAGTGTTCCCACCTACATTTCTTTTCATTTTGTATTGAATTTTTTACATATGTTATTTTTATTTTTTATTTGTTTTATTTTTTTATCATTGTTGGACTTACGCCCGAGGTTACGTAAAACTCCCATTTTTACCAAAAAAATTACCAAAACAGAAATAAAAGTCCAATTGAATTCGGCACGTTGCACGTGAAAAAGTAAAAACTTCAGGTTCCTGTGTATTGAAAACCGTTCGATAAATGGACTATAGTTTAGTATATTTATAGGACTACAAGGACTGTGAATTAAACAAGTTTCAAATTCATAAAAAAAATGAGCTATGAGCATTTAATTTATTCTACCTCACGCGAGAGAGAGGTAAGAATTTACTAGTTTCATCACACAAGTAGTAGGTCAAAGTACAATTGTGCGAAATGTATTGTATACGTGGAATCTAAAACAGCAGCCAAGTTTACGTATTTTATACTATGTTAAAAGAGTGGATGGTTCTAGAAACATTAATTTAACTGTCAGGATAAAGCTTGACCCTGAATGATATCTCGACCTCACCCGACTGGATTCGATCGAAGTTTGAGTCTCTGGGTCTTGAGAATAGTTGAATTAATATTTCACACAGGATTCATTTCCACGTTACCTTGTGGCGTTACATACTTAGAATAAATCGAAAATATTATTGTAAGAAAAAAATTATAGTTGACAATTTAAAATTTTTATTTTTCAATCACATTCATCTACTGATCACCGGAAATTTAAATATCTTTAATATAGTCTTCTTCTTTTTGCAGTAATGTGATTATTTAACCTTTAACATTTACATGGTTTTTTCTCATAGATGTCTCTCAACCTTCATTGGCAACAGATCATGACTTACTAGCTACTGCTTTGGAAGAGGTAGAAAGTGAAAGCTCGTCTCTTGGTATGATCCCAAGAGCCAATTACCAACGAAGTCCAAGAGCTCAGAGCAAAATACATGGTATAGATTCGTATTTCGAAGAAAGTGAATCGGTCTTGTACTCATTCAAAAAAAACTCTAGGTAAGTTATCTTGCAGGCTGAGTGTAGCATACCCGGTCAAATTCGAACTAATAATGATCGCATACAAACAATGAGTGAAGCGAAGTGGAAAGGCTGATATTCATTAGTCACTCCAGTCAAGTGTTGAAAAAAGTTTATTTAAAGAATCGTCGAATAGACCCCCGTACTTGCCTGTGCATCCACAATTCCAAATTTCGGTATCGCGTTGCTTTAGTTTAGATCAACCCGACCGGGAAAAGTCACATCATGGTGAAAATGCTCGGCATAGTCCTACATATATAAATTAACAGATATTCGATTACTTGTCCAGATAATCGCGACACGTTGTATTCGTTCTTTTAAATTAAAATAGTTCTTCAAGTACACCATAGTTCGTTTAAAATTAATAGGAACTCTACAATATATTACTTGGTGATTTTTAACTAAATAATATCTTGAAGCCCATTTGACAAAGGCCAAAAAGGCTACTGAGTCACGGTCACGCTTCAGACCAGTCACATTTACTTCTATATCCCTAATTCCAAACTAATATAACAAAGAACCTTTTTAGATATTTTGATGAAACTTCTTTTTCGATTCACAATCAAATTTCCAATAAAAATAAGACAGACGTTCGAACATCCTTCAGTTCTTACGGGAGATGTAGCTTTCGCACCATTTCAAAGCTTCCTTTGCCGAACTCAGAAGTTGGTTTTTTCACTTTTGTGAAAATCCATATGTCGTGGACGTTTGTAATTGCAATGAACTCAAACCATTGGGACTTGTACTGGCACATGAGTCATCAGCTTTCGATATATGTTTAGACTTAAACTTTCAATTTCTTTTGTAATTAAGGAAATTGTGAAAGTACTGGAATTCTTGTACACTTATTTGTTTTATCTATCTTGTTGGTACTGTTTCTTTAGGTATATGTGAATCATTTTAATTCTAGTGGATCCAGATTTCCAGTAAACAAAATAATTACTAATCAATGCATAGCAGAAAAAGCATTCGTGTTTCCTCTTTTGGATTCATCAATACATTCAATTAAGTAAGGACTGAATTAAGGACTGCACTTACGTGTGTATGTTTGCAGTACGAGCTTTATATATATATATATATATATATATATATATATATATCAGAGTATCAGCCTTATCCTTGCACGCGGGAATCTACAAGGATGGACGAACCCTTTTCCCTAGCTGCTCCAAACATAGTTGTAGGAAGTGCGGTTCAAAACAATCGAACGCGCAGGGCTCCCGACAATGGATCGGACAACAATGCCGACTACCCTAGAGTTGGGGGAGCCAATCTAGACGGAATCAATGCGATTGACCGTCAGAATCTCATTACTTTTAAGTGGACGGATCGACTCAGGGACGACCTGCTGGAGTGCTATGATACCAGCATGGCCTCGGAACGAAAAGGTTACATGGCGTGACTGCATGCTCTGTGGTACGAGAAACACTCAGAGCTCTCGGATTTTTCGCAAGAACGTCTGCAAAACCGTGCCGAGGACCTCCGGAAACGGGGTTATATAAGCGCAGCGCCTACTCAACCGCAGCCAGAATAAGCCGGCAAAAGAGAAAGAGAGGCGACACTGAGACCAACCTCGAACAGGTATCCAATAGAGGAAGAACGATGCTTCAAGACACGGAGAAACATCAACATTCGGGTTTCTCCCAAGCCCAAAGATCTGACTGAACGGGATGATGAGCTTCATGGAGATTTTTCCGAAGAATCCGACCTCTGGACTATCAATTGTAGTGTGTATAATGCAGAGAAAACTTTGGCAGATGGAAACCGTAAAACAAAACCCACGGTTGCCTATAAGACCAAAAGACGAATGCATCAACTTAGCACAAAGAAGGGCTGGGCAAGACAGTACGCGTCCCGCATTCAGTGTGTGATTGACTACATAACATCTGGCAGGACTTTCACTGCCAAGGGTCGAAAGTTCGCTCGCGAACTGCGGATCCATCATCACACCATCAAAAAGTCAAAGCTACTGACCATCAGGCAGCATATTGTTTGACAGAATAAGAGTACTATCTAACGCTAAGAGAAGTCTAGAGCGGAAAGAGAGGTGGGTCAGAGAAAATAAACCGTTTTTGTCTGACCCATCTCGACACTTCCAAGACCCTTCAGTTACTGTCGACCATCCGCCCAAACTAGAGGAGGTCGAAACATTTTGGAGAGAAGTCTACGAAGTCCAACATCCACTTGAAGAAGGCTCAAAGAACATAAATAGCTTCAAGGAGCTGTGCAATGCCCTCATAAAAGCTGAGGAGGAATGCCCACCTATCACTACCGAGGAGGAGAAAAACGTATTAAGACGTGCATAGAGACATTAATGCCGCTTTGGAGAACCAGATTTACTATCTCATCTGGAAAACATCGTGTGATCACTAACAGTATCACCTTTCAGAGAGGTGTGTTTCAGGGCGACACCATGAGCCCTCTCCTCTTTTGCCTCACATTATGGCCACTATCTCTCGCACTTCGCCATTCCGAAGGGTATCTATGCGGCAAACCTGGAAACCGAAAACATAAGGTCACTCATGTATTTTACATGGATGATCTTAAGATCTATGCTAGGAATCAAGAGAAACTACATCTAGCTCTAAAAATTGTCAAAGAGTACACTCAAGAGATTGGAATGGACTTCGGGTTAGAGAAATGCGCCAAAGTTAATTTGAAGAAATGAAAACTTAATGGCATCCCCGAAGATCCTGAGCTCGTCGACAGGAGCGCTATACGACACCCTTGCGCTGGAGAGACCTATACATACCTGGGCGTGCCACAGAGCCGCATTCAGGACGTGACATCTATAAAGGATACTCTCCGATGCAGATACAAACGTCTCTCAAGGTGATCGCGGTATACTCAATCTTGAATGTCTTCACAACAGGATTATTCTGAGTACAGTACATATGGTCGCAAATGGACAAGACCCTCTTCTTAAAATGGTCAGGAAATACGAAGAAGTGGGCAAAGGGGCGTTTCTGTACAAAGCAGCGGAGGAGGTTGCTGAAACACTCGGCCTTGACTTCAATGTTAAGGATGAGCAAAATGCATCAAATCTTATCCATCTTGAATACTCACTCCTGAAGGCCCGGATTAAGAAAGCACAGGAGAAAAACTTCCGCGAACAGCTCCTCGACAAGAGGATGCACGGCATCTTCAACAGAAATGTGGAAGATCAGTCGATGTCGTATGAGCTAACGTTTGCTTTCCTTAGATCACCCGGATTGAAGTCGGGCACGGAGGGCTAAATTTTGGCATGTCAAGATGGTGTCATTTCTACTCTAGCATACCGTCGCCACATTTTGAGCCTACATCCAAATGCACAATGTGGCACTAAGAGTGATTTATTACCATCTCGGTCCCTCTTATGGCATTAGCCCAAATACCTCTCCGCTAAACGCTCCTAGAGAAATAGAGTCAATTGTCGAAAATGAGAAGTGCTGCATATACTGGAACTTCATATTCTCGACAATTGTTTCTCTTGCGCACTCGAGGCCTGACATAGTTCTCCGTGACTTCGAGAAACGAACCATGTTCGTTATCGAATTTTCGGCACCAGCTAACAAAAACGTCACAGCCAAGGAGAAAGAAAAGAAAGAGAGGTACAAAGACCTTATAAGGGAGTTGCGACGGTTATACCCGGAATATTCTGTTAAGCTAATCGTCTTGATCATCGGCGCTCTTGGAGGTGCCAAGGTTTCACTGGTTAATAGCCTGAAAAGCATTCCTGCGTGTCAACAAAATGCTGAGACACTTGCAAGGAAAATGCAGAAGGCGGTCGTCCTTTGGTCGCTCCGTGTCTTCACGGTGCACGAGACTTTTTCCGGATCATCGTATTGAGTTCGTCGCAGACTGTAACCACCTATCTCACGGTCGTGAGACGTGGTTACAGCTGAAATTTTACCGCGATTTCGCTGGAAACGGGTGCAATTTTTCAGATTAGCACCCGCTCCCGGCAAAATCCTGCGCTAGTCCTTATGAAAAACTCTTAACTATATAGTTTTTGAATTGCTCTTTTTAAAGAAACCATCGAAAAAAATTCCCGAGCGTCATTATTGCTAATAATTGAGTTGATATCTGGCTTCCGCACGAGAGCTCTAGATCCTGTGTAACACCTCCCACCACTCACCACTACACCTCCGCGCCTCATCTATACCCCGTCCGTGAGCGGCGGCGCTATATGCGGAGGAAGGAGTGGTAAGTGGAGAGGGAAGATTTCGTGAGTCTTACCTCTCTCCTAAAAGTCGCGTCTGTCGGGTCGACTTCGATAGCTCGCCCTGAAAAAACTCACTTTTCAGAGTAAGCCCCCTTTCTGCGGCGCATGTCACTTATACGTGCTTAGTAGTGATTTTCAAATTCTCCATTCACACAAGCGCCTTAGTCATTATATGAAAAAGTTATGTAATTTACATTTAATGCTAGCCACTTTTAAAATTTTGGACTTTTTGCATATTAATACTTAGGGGCATTTTCTTTCTCTTTTGTTTTCATAGGGATCACTCATAATCACTTATCACTTCACATGGGTTGAAGTGCTTGCACCGGTTGTTGTACTTTGGGCAAGGGCATCCCCGATACTTTTGATGTATTGGCTGCTTTTTCAGGAGCCCGCTGGATGATTTCCTTGGAGAGGATCTGATTTGAAATGGTGTTAGTCGCTCTTGGAGTTATTGTTGGTAATTCTAACTCATCTTCATGGTATTGTCCGAAGTCAGCTTTTTCGAAATTTTGAGTATTTTGTTTAATGTCACTAATACTGGACCTCCTAGGTCGCTTCTTCCTAATACAAGCGACACAGGCTAATATTACCATTGAGATTTGAGAGTGACAAAAATAGGTTATTAGTTCCAGGATTGTTAATAATCCTAATCCAGTATATGACCCATGAGTAAGGGATTCTTCATTTTTGTAATTTTGTCGATAGGTAACATCTTCTTTTAATGATCTTATAAGCAATAATTCCGTGATGTTAATTTTCTTGTTATTGTGTCCAACGATAGGTGATATTTTTGTTAGGTCTAAATGTAGAGTTGGCTCATAAATGAATTCTGTAGAATGTCGATTGACTGAAAGACTGGTTAAAATTTCGGACTCTGTTTTCAATATACAGCCTGGAGCTAATTGGACTATTCCCAATTTTGATAACTCAATATTTATTAACGGTTGCAATGGGCAGATTAATTTTGCTGACTGCTCCCTGTCGAGAAAGTAAATCCATCCCGCTAAAGTATCCATATTGATCCCATATGGGTCGCTCTGGTATGAAATTTTGATATCGCAGATTTTAAACGTGTCTTGTGTTGGTTGGAGCAGCATCTCACTTTTGCAAGTTTTGCTGGACGGCCAGATTTGGTTACAAATATTTCTTGAGGTACGGGTATTGAATGAATATGGTAGAGTTGATAATATTCTATTATTTCGAGAAGTGGTATATCCAGTACGAACTTTAAAGATCCATTTCTCACCATGATCGCTCATGTTGATAATTGTGCCAATTCCTGGATACTGACTTGTGGTCCTCGAGTAGGAAACATGAGTTTGGGAGCATGGTCCTGTACATCCCGATACACAACCTCTAGTTGGTGAGTGGTTAACAGAGAGGGATATAGATTTCCTCTTCTAGCGTCGTGTATGGCATCTAGGAGTTGATTGGCTGATCTCTTGTAGCTATCCCATCCAGCTCCCGTCATTCTCAACATTTGATTTACAGAGTTTGTGTAGTTTATTTGTGGGATATATTCTCTAATTTGATTGCCCACCACTGCAGTATTGGTGAAATCAAGTTCAAACTGATTAAGCTGTCTTTCTTCATTTTCTTTTCTTCGATGAATTTGCTCGAGATTAGCTCTCAAAACATGGGTTCGTTGCCCAATGAGGTGAGATAAATTCTTTTGCGCAACATTGACTTCGTAGATTTTTGCGTATAATAGTTGCTCCTCATCATAGGTGACAAGTCCTGCAACAGGTCCGATTATTCTACCCAGAAATCCTGGCATCGGGGATGATTTCCGTAGTCTGATGTTCGTCGGTAGGTTTTGTGGATGAATATTTTCAGTCCTACGTTTCAGTTCTTCCATCTCAAGTCGAACGTCCTTCAAACGATTTTCAGCAACGTCATGTTTCCTAGTCAATTGGTAAGATTCGAAGATGTTGATGCAGTCTTCACCGAGTGTCACTTTGCAATTCTCCAGTAGAGATTAGGTTCTGCGTCCATAGGTCTCTAGGAAATTCTGATCTTTTTGAACGTCCATGAAAATGGTGAGTCTCCAGACACTAACACTCCTTCGCATGAGTCCCTCCTTCTCGCAGTAGATTCCGGTACTGCTGGTAAGGGGAGTGATCCTGTACAGATGTTCGTCCTGTCCAATGCCGGTCGCTGCATATACATAACATAGAAGGATCGAAAGACACGGGCCATACATTTTAGGACAATTGAACAATTCTGCTTTTATTTTCTTTCCCTATGAACAGAAGTTGCATTTGTATACACTTTGATTTACTTAATTTAATATTTATCGATTAAAATGTATTCATACCTTCAATTAAATTACACTTGACTACAGTATAGGATTTATTTAAGGGTAGGAGCAGTAAATACACATTGAAGAAAGCATCGGCATGTGTTTCGGTATTTTCACCACCCTTATTTTTGGGTTACGATGGACCAGATTTTGATCTCCACCCTAGAATCATTTCGGAATAAATTATTCTGTATGTCTTTAATAAGGAGTTCTTGAAAATTACTATCGAAGTTATTTTGTAGTGAATTTTATTACGCCCTGAATAAATTAGGGAAAATTATACAGAGAAAAAGAAACAATTTAGCGGTTCGCCACCCCGGAATTATTTTGGAACAAGATAATTCCTGGGTAATCCCGGACTTCATGGAATTTATTCGAATTTAATATATTATCAGTTTTTCCTTTCTTTTCTAGCTTTAGTTTTAATGCCAGTGTTTATCTTGTTTCACAAAATACTCTAAGGTTGGCCTAATTTCTTGTAGGTCCCTAATCGTAATTACACAGTTGCTTTATGTACATAAAGGAAAATAATATCTTGTTTTCATTCTTTCAACCGGCCTAAATCTTAACTACCTTAAGCTTGTCGGCATGTTTCATAAATCGCGTGCCATTTTCACTTTCTAGAATTACATTATGATTATCGGTTAGTCCTACGACCTTGTTTCGCGTTTAACGGCCTAGCCTTTTGATCATAGTATTTCTTTGATCTTTCCTTTGCATCAATGAGATTCTTTGCGGCGATTTTCCGAATCTGGTTTAATCGGACGATTAGGTCATGCAAGTAGGTGCCATAGGTTTCCAGGTGGTCATCAGAGGGAAACGAGGTGAGTACCCGTGCGGTTCTTCCGAAGACTAATTCGTAGGCAGTAAACTCAGTCGCTTCATGAACCGACGTGTTGTATGCAAACATGGAGAATGGAAGCAGTCTTTCCCAGTCGTCATACTCTTTCGCGTAATGTTTTATATAATCTGTTAAAACTATGTGGCTTTTCTCTCGAGGGATCCATTCGTTTGAGGACGATACCCGGAAGTCGTCAATTGTTTTATGTTGAAAAGTTTTTCCATTTTCCGCATCATTATACTCACAAATGCTCCTCCTCGATCACTCAGGATGCAAATCGGGGCACCGTACAGAGAGAAGAGGTGAGTAGCAACGGCATGTGCGATGGTGGTACTGCTATGCAATACTTGATGAAGTTGTCCTGCATAGTTTGTATATGCCGGTTCCCATTCGGGGTTGTAGGGAGTTTCCCTACAAGTTTTCCAGAGGTCAAATATGCCAAATGGTGTATCGGTAATCACCATGGGCTCGTGTGTACGGGCTCGCATGAGTTTATTCCCCAGACAACTACGAAAATTTCGTATGTTGTTGTTTATTTGGTCACGCAGGCCGGGCCATGTGAATTGTTCTCGGACGCGCCTATACGTTTTTGTCACGCCTTTGTGTCCTCCCACTAGACTCTCGTGACATTCCTTTATTATTTCTTGCCTTAGGTCCTCCGGGGCACTTCACTTCTACCATAACAAAGGATGATCTGGATATTACCACCCCGGAGAATGGGGACCAATGTGTCGCGCATTTTATCTTGGGGCAGCGAACCAAGCAAGGCTCTCCAATTTGCAATACGGCATGTTTTCTGTTCATCTTTTTCTAGAGCGAGGCGAAGGTTCTTTAGTCCAGCAGTCACGTCATTCCAGTCAAGTTCATCGAAATGTCTCGTTTTTACAACGATAGAATACGTCTTGTATCGACCGCTCGGAGTGACCAGGATTTGTCCCTTCTGAGGTCGGCTTTCCCAGAGGTCTTGTAGATCAAGACGCTCGGCAGACACAAGGAGCTTGGCGATCCAATTTGTAGGTTCGCAGTCTGCCGAAATAAAATGGGCGTAATTGTCGCGGCGATATGTCAATGGCTCTTTCCATTGAGGGTTTATGCGAGAATCTTCAGTGTGATCTAAGCACATTTCTGAGGACCCTCCTTTTTCATTCTGTGGTGTAGGTGGGTCTATATAAGGTACCTCAAGGTTCAGTCTTGAAACTGGTGAGATCAATTTTATCGCTTGTGCAGGTTTAGAACATTTTAATCTTCGTGATTGATAATCTTCTTTTCCGCCTATTGGACTACTCAGCTCTTCCTCCCCACTCGTTGTCCTGGCAAAGGGTCTTAACATTGCTATCGTTGCTACGGAAGGCAAGGGGGTTGTAAAGAGTGATTGCTGTGGTACAGGGTCCTTTATCTGAGAAGAATAAATTTCTTCGGGAACACCCGTAAAACGCACGGTACTTCATCGCTGGGGTGCGACAACTTTGCTACAGCCTAAGGTTGCATGGACAGCTGGTTTATTCAAGTTGTCGACTTCTTGCAGTGATTTTTTATGTCCTCTGAAAGCCTTTAGGAAGCTGTTCACTTTGAGCGTGAATTCGTCATCATCAAATACTCCGCAGGGATCTTGCTTTTTCAATTCTTCCAAAAGTTGTTCACCATTTTCACCTTCAAAAACATGAGTGCAAGGAATCTGAATAACGGAATCAATACCTTCATTATCCCAGAACCCAGATTGGCGCTCTGCAAGAGATTCATTAAACTAGTTTAATGATTTTTCTAAATCCTTCTGATTAAGACTGCGAATCTCCTCGAAATCGCTGTCTTCTCTGTCCATCTGAGGTGGGCTGATATCAACGATGACATTTTGCGGAGGTGTAGAGTACTTATGATAAAAACCTAAAGTTTCTGTCTGGAAGGTGCTAGTTTCTTGTACGGAATCTTGTTCTGTTCCCTATTTTGCCAGGTCATCCGCTTCTTCTTTTCCTTCTATCCCTTGTTGTCCAGGAACATAATTCCATGTCACCTGTAAGGGTTCTAAAGCGGCTTTTAGTACTAAGAATTCGGCTTTGTTGACGACGGGCTTTCGTGCTGCAGTTTCCCAGCCGTTCTTTTTCCATTTAGGCATCCAGACGGTTGCGCTATCGATGGGAAACTTGGAATCTGTATTAATTCTAAGCTGTTGGATTCCTGCGCCTGTGGCCCTCTGAGCGGCTATCGTGGCTGATTTGATTTCTGCCGCATTGTTTGTTTGGCCTCCTGTAACTGCTTGCGAGACCTTTAACGGATGGTTTTTGCTCAACCATACGCCAATTCCAGCTCGAGAGTTGCCTTTCGAATCAGGAACGCTTGCCCCGTCTATGTATACATCAACATGGGGATCGCATAAGGGAGGTATCCATGGAGCCTTTGGGGGTAAACGCGGTCCTACGTCTGGCAGGATGCTGCGACTCTTTCTAAAGACTGGGGCATCAGAATCCTCATTATCCCCGTTTTCAGATGATGATTCATGTGAAGAGGACTCTTCTCTGGAAGAGGGAGTTTTTCTTGGTATTTGAGTTCGCGGGTGGCTTGGGCAGAGTAGCCGATTTCGTTTTACTAGGTGTGAACTGGATAGACCTAACGATGGTCGGCTTTTCCGGAGCTGCCGCTAGGGGTTGTGAGTCCTTTCGCGTCGTGAGGGGTCGTTTGCTCGGACTGAATTCTTTAGTTTGTTTCTTCACTGTTGAGGAACGCGTGTGTATAGGCAATACTCGTGTGGGGTTGGACCTAAGCACACCGTCGTCGGCCGAAAGGTTTATTTTCCTCTGACGATCATTTAGTATTGAATCTTCGCGATCTTCATCTGGTGCCCGGTCCTCAACATAGAGCATCCAATGAACGGGCTGATGATCGCATTCTAATATAAATTTCCTTCCGTAAAGGTATGGCCGGAAATTTTGTACTCCATATAGTACCGAAAGGCACTCCTTTTCCTCCTCATCGTAGCCTTTGAGTAATAGTCGATAGGCATGTCCACCCCGTCATTTTCTTGTGATAGAATGGCCCCCACAGCGTACTCTGAGGCATCTGTGTTGAGTTTAAATTCTTTTTTGAAATCCGGATATTGAAGGATAGGCTCTTTACAAAGGTAATGCCGGATTTTATCGAAACTTTGCTGATGCTCGTTTTCCCATCTCCATTCAATATTTTTCTTGAGGAGATCATTCAAGGGCTTGGCTTACTTGACGTAGTCTTGAATGAAACGCCTATAATAACCAGATAGTCCTAAAAATTGACGGACAGTTCTCACCTTGCAGACAGTGGGGAAATTTCTCATCGCTCTTATCTTGGATGGGTTAGGTTTAACTCCATTCCGTCCAATTATGTGACCTAGATATTACACTTCTTTTTGCAAGATATCACATTTATCTGGCTGCAACTTTAGGTTTGCTTGCCGTAAGCTTGTGAAAAGGCGTATCGCCTTCTTGTGGTGTTCCTCAAGCGTTTCTGAGAACAGAACTTCGTCGTCAAGAGATATGAAAGCCTCCGTGCCATGCATTCCTTTCAATACTTCGTCCATTAGACGTTGAAAGGTTGCCGGGGCATTTTTGATGGCCATTGGCATCCCCTATGACTTTTTCGTTGAGCGCCCTATAATCGATGACAACCCGGTATTTTCTTTGTCCTGAGGCATCAGGTTTCATAGTGAATTATAGGGTGATTTTGATAGTTTGATGATTCCGCTCTTGGGTTGTTTTTCGACTGCTTGTCGTACATCTTCGACCGAATCCTGTGCCCGTCGATATTGTTTTCGTTGTATGATTATATTTTTAGTCATGGGTATTCGGTGTTGAACCAAGTGGGTTGCAGTTAGTTTCTCGCCATTTAAATTAAATATATCCGGAAATTCATTCGTCCATTGGGCAACGTATTCTTTTCCTTCCTTATTTAAATGGGAAAGTTATAAACTGTTAAACACTCGCTCTGCGTGGGTTTGCTCCTTCTTGGCCACATCTTCATCCGATTCCGTTGGCCCTGAATCGGAAGATTCTTCCCCTTGAATCTTATAGTATTCAAAAGGGATGATTTCTTGAGGGGGGAGGGCTAGCTCAAGTACTTCTTCAGAGGTGTTGATTACTGATACATGACATTTCCCGTTTTCATTCGTGACTGCAGCTTCACCTAAATATGTTCCTTCCGGAGTCTTGATACGGGGTAGGTACCCCTCTCGTACTTCAGGATTTGATATATCTAGCGCGCTTGCTTCACGAGTTCGTGGTTGAATCCTTAATATGCGAGCAAACGGTTTAATTTCCGATGTCAATCTTCTCTTTGCTTCCTTGGATTCTTCGTCTACAAACGGAATTGGTGTTACTGGGTTAGAGACCGTGACAATAGTATTGTGCGTAAAGGACATTTCGACTTGTTCCTGTCGGAGAAAGGGACGGCCCAGAATTCCATCTATAGAGGTAGGGAAATTATTTGTTACCACGTAGAATTCTACCGGGGCCCCTAAAACTAAAATTTCGATTGTGACTAGGGGTTTTACTCCGTGCTCGGTTATTCCATACATTTTAGTAAGTTTGTTTGCTGAAATCACGAGTTCTTCCTGTAACGCTTGAAGTTTTATCAGATTGACCCCTGATCCTGGATCGACCAGAAAGGATGCCTTCGGATTTCGAAATTCCGTGGCAATCAGCACGACTACCGGGGAATCTTCTAGTTGGTCCCGTGTTCGGAACACCCTGTGGATTTCTACAGATCCTTCACAGTTCGTGGACGCTCCTGAGACTTGGAGCTCATCGGGGCGTCCTGCTGACGAGCTAGATTGAAGTTGAAATTTTTCTGATACTTGCTGCCAGATGGCCCAGGCGATGCTGACCGTGGCAAATTTGCGTCTCTTTTCTTTGTTTCAGAATCCACGTACGGCATGTACGGGTAATATGAATATGGAAAAGGTTATCCTGTATATGGAAAAGGTGGGCAGGGATGGCCAGCAGGGTATCCAGAGAATTGTTGGAACATTGGCGAAGAGTATGCCGAATTGAACATCGCATTCTTCATGTTAGGTACCTTGAGAATACTTTTCTGCTCGGGGTGTAAAGACTTTTCCTTATAGTGAGGCCATGGGCTTGAAGGTGTAGCTCCTTCCGCCTTATCTGTTTTATTTGTCACATCAAAAAGGGCTTGTTGTGCCACACTATAGGTTGAGACCGACAACTCTGGACTTGAGTTATACTTCTTCACTTCTTCGACATATAAAGCCTACTCGTACGCTTCCGCTAAGTCCTTTGGAAGACTCGCATCCAAAAAGGTCGCCATATCGTCCGGAAGTCCGCGAATGAACGCCGTCAGGGCTACATCCTTAACTGGCCTAATCATTAGTTCTCTTTCCTTAACTTGCACCGAATTATCTGTGCTTTTAACGTATTCGCCCGTGTATTTTTTTTGCAAAGCATGCTTTTCCCCGCTCAACAACCCCTGCATCCTATCATAACAATCACTGACCGTTTACTGCTTTGTCTTCGTAAATGTCTTGATTTCCTGAAAATACCATTGATAACTCTTTGCAGGTGCAAAACGTTTCTTTAAATGTTTAACAAATTCATCCACAGTATTGAATTTCATATCCCTTACACTTTCTCTCCCGACGCCTGTTAGTTTACTGAGCACGATCTTGATAAAAGGAGCTTGATTATCTGACGGTACGTAGACCGCTCCATTAACTATGTCCTGCAAGAACTCTTTCAAGGGGATGTTCTTTCCATCGAAGTGAGGGATGTGATATGTAGCTTGTTGTAGTGTGATTTGTACTAGAAATGACGACATTGCTCGCGTTGCATCGAGGTTCAACGGTGTACCACCCATGTTGATGTTAGGGTCGAAACCCGGCACATTGGTTCTATTCACCTCTGTATTTTCGTTTTGGTTCAGCATTTTGATTCTATGGTTTTTAATACCTCATTCAATCATCAAGATTCGGATTTACAGAGTTTTAAACTTTTAGAGTCTTAATTCCCGAATAATTTAAATCTTCATTTTGTTTACGATTTAAATATTCATTACTCGTCTAGCATATCCGGGAAATCCTAGATTAACCTTCTTTTTGCAATAATTTAATTTCACTAATCAATATTTATCCAATTTATCTACAAGTTCTGATAAAATGTTTATTAACATTTTCAAATCCTTCATTAGGTCGTTCAAAAAAAAAAACTTCAAAATCACTAGTAGATCGTAATCTTATCTCACCGCTGCCACCATCAGCTTGTTCCGCATGAGATAATAATTTTTAATATTAAGAACCTGTGAAAGAGCTTTAACTATTACATAATATACTGGAGGTTCAAGCTGCCAAATTAATTTATTATTTTGTTTAATTTTGTGGGATCGTGACTACCATCTTATTCATTCAGCATGTTTCCTTTTTCGGCTGTCCTGTTACCGTTGAATTTTAATGATGAAAAGGGTTTTCTTCTGAATAAATAACGCACTGACTCTAGTTTAATTTTAATTTATTCAAATTAAAAGATAATGAAATAAAGAACTGATGGTAAAATTCCAAAGGAATCAAGAAGACAAAGTAATTTCACATTTGACTTACCCTAACTTATAGCTACCACCACACTTCATTCACCAGAGTGAAGGAAGGAGCGCGCAAGGATTAGATTTCTCGTTTTTGGGATATGATGTAACTTGTCAGGTTCACACCTTTCCCTGGGCTGGCGCGCTTCGTAGAGAACTGCACTGGGCCCGAATCGCCGTTTCTATTCTGGGTGTACTAAGCTGAGTTGCAGAATCAACACATCCTTCACGGTAGGAAACGATCTCTGCTGGTTTTGAATTTAAATGGCTACACGTCTGTACGTCGTTACGTCACTTAAATTCGCGTTCTGTCTTCCGTCGACTAAAGATCCGAAAGTGTTTTACGTCCGTCCGTACATCTGTCTGGGTGATTCAATTAAATTGGTCAAATTAGGTCTAGGACTAACTGTAATTATTAATGACGTCGCGGCCCAGCTCAGTTACGCGTCGAGTGCAGACGGGCAAGAGAGTATGACCGACTCGAAGGTACGAATGCATAGGTGAGGTAGGGCATTTTTACAAGCATTGCTAAATTTGATTGGATGATCGTTGTTAAGCGACAATTTGAAAGAGAACCATGGAAGGAAGCTATATTCTGAATCGCTAACTTCTGAAAAAAATACTGACTGTCATAACGTGACACGTTTGATTCCTTTATCTTCAGTTAATAATTTTTAAAATATTTCGCAATAGTAACAAATTGTAACTTAGGCAAGGGTGATTTATATTTTATTATTAAGGGTTAATTATTATAAGTCAGATCACCTGTCAAAATAAATCATTTGTTTACATAGGAAGGACGTTGGAAGATAAGGAAATGCACTCGCAACGCCAGCGAATCGTTAGGTGTAGTAGTGCATAGGTAGAAGCGTCAAGCGGTGTCCGTGTGAGTACTCTCCTTGCAATGATTCGTATTGTCGTCTTCTCTCTTTCCTTCTCTCTAGTTCTCATGTCTTTCCATCTTACTCTAACTTATTGACATGGGTGAAGGAATGTTCATTCTGGCTTATGTTTTAAAAATGCTTACGTTGCGTATATGTTCCTGGAGAGTTGAATTTATTTTGAATAGGTTGAATACAAAATTTAATTACGTACCAGGACGGTTCGTAACACGTACGCTGGTTCCGCAACACTGCTCCGACCCAGGTTGCTGATCAGTCTCTGTAGTGATCACCCCAAGTGCAGAGCCTCACAAGGTCGGCATCTGAGGTTCCCCACTCGGGCTTATTAGTATCCAAGGTCTTTTGTTCCAGGCGTTATTCACTCTACTGACACTCTTTTTATAAACTATTTGTCGCCACACTGTTCTGTCCTGGCACAATTCTCTAGCTTCATCACGTCCATGCATTTTTTCATGCAATCTCTCGTGTTTCTATGGCTTCTTATGTCTCTTTGAATTAAGGTCTCATTCACACCTTCTAACCTTTCTTTTCGCGGTCTGCCTCTGAGCAGACTGCCATTTACTTTACCTTTATACACTTGTTTTGTGAGCAGTTCATCTTTCATTCTATCAACATGTCTGAACCATCTTAACCGATTTCTTTCCCATATGTAAACTAGGGTATCTTTTGCACCGCATTCTTTGAGGATTATTTTGTTTCAAACTTTGTCCATCAGTGTTTTCCCGCATATTTTGCGCAGGAAATTCATGTCAATCGCGATAATTTTACTCTCATACTTTTCTTGATATATTTTTACTTCTGATAATGGACCCTGCCTTACCGATAACCTTCATGCCCTCGTTTATGCGCCTATCTAACTTTCCATCTATTTTTCCGTCACTAGTGAATAGGCTACCCAGATATACGTACTTGTCAACTTGTTCTATTTTCTCATCATTGAAGACAATGTTGCACATTGTATTCTCACCTTTTCCTTCAAACACCATCATCTTTGTTTTATTGTTTTATTCAGGTTAATTTTAAGGCCCATGTTCTTCATGCTTGTATTCAGTTTGCTCAAACTTCTTTGCAAGTCCTCGATTGATTCTCCCATAACCACCTTATCATCTGCGAAAGCTAACCCACGTACCCTCACTGTCTCGAGATTTACACCTTCTTCATCGAAGAGGGCCATTCTTAGACACTTATCTATAAATATGATAAATAGCCATGAGGACATGACGCATCCTTATTTAACGCCTTGCATAATATCGATCCAGTGACGCAGTTTACCATTAAACCTTACACTCGCTTTGCTACCTGCATACATTGTTTTAATTGCTTGTAGGAGCCATCCATTGACTCCGTACTCATTGAGGACTTCCCAAAGTTTACTTCTATTCACCTTGCCAAATGCTTCTTCTAGGTCAACAAATGCACAGAATACTTTCCTACCTACGCTCAAACTTTTTTCTGTGATCTGCCTGTGGCTAAATATTTTATCCGTACATGATCTTCCTGTCATAAATCCACTTTGGACTTCCCGTATATTTTCTTCCGTTATTTCCATTACCCTACGAATAAGTATTTTTGAGTATATTTTACTTGCGGTACTTAATAAGCTGATATCTCTGTAATGATTGCAGTTGCCTTCATCTCCTTTTCTTTTGTATACTGGGACGATAATCGCCTTGTTCCAGGCATCTGCAACTTCTCCCATCTCGGTACATAAATTTATAAATTCATATAACCTGTGCGGTATGGACTCGCCACCGTATTTAAGCATCTCAGCTCTAATACTGTCTAGACCAGCAGCCTACCGTTTTCAAGTTCTTGATTATATCCCTAACCTCAGTGACACAGATTTTCGCAATTGAGTTTTCTGATGCATTATGTTCTACATAGCAGTTCTGGTGCTCCATAGATTCATCTTGCGAGTCGCGCGCTTAGCGCGCGATGAGAATTTGCCCGCAAAGCGCGCACATTTTTTATATAATAATAAACAGTTTTTTGTGGGCCAACGCCATGCATACATTCTTCGAGACCTTGGGCATACTAAATTCCTTCTTTGTGGTCAAGGTATTTAAAGTAGTCTGGCGGTCTATTACTACAAGCCAAAGTCTATATGGCAGTAAGGCCTGCTTAGAAGTATAAGGTCAGACTTAAAACTATCAACTTCTTTCCGTTCAAGTGAATTAAAAATTAAACATGATGTAAATTGGATTATAAAACTTAGGGCGCAGACCCATGGAAGACATGGAGGTAGATTAGCAGAATAGTGGAATAGTTTTGACCAATGAGATCATTGCACAAACTCTGAAAATCAAAAATTGAATATTGCGATGATATGCGAGTGAATAATAATCAAAGTTAAATATGACATTTTAATTCGTATTTGTAGAAAATACATGTTCAGTGTGGTTGAATGCGAGATATGTTTTTTTCCTGATAAAACGTAACCTTATATGGATTTAAATAATTGGATAAAATTACTTTTTATAATTCATGGATTCTCTCAGATAATCATATTTGTGACTAACGACTTGTATATCTGCATTTGTGTTAATTAAATTATTATTCTTTTTGATGCAAAGCTTTTTTTATCATACCTCAGTCGAAAATTCGACTTTCTCAAGTCGAATTTTCGATTATCGATATGATGAAAAATTGTATGCATGACTCGGGCCGAGGCAACGATTTCACTCGTGTGATATCTGTCCTCGCTTCGCAATATACTATCCTTGAACATTCTACGTTTATAATTATTTTCTGAATCTGAAATTTCAACGCCAGAGAAATCAAAATGATGATTGTTTTCGTAAGAATGTTTCACGAGTGATGTAATTCGATCATCATTTTTACAATCGTATATACAGGGTGTCCGAAAGTTTGCGTATACGGACCATATAGCTCGAATACTGGCGAAAAACTAAAATCATACTTTCGAGCTCAAAAATGTTGAATACTCCTTATTTTTTGAGATAAAAAAGGTCAAAGTTGGCCAATCACGTTGCGTCTTTCACAGTTAGGCAGTGGTGCTTCAATTTCTTTTTAAATCCTCGACAGCAACCCAATTCACGCTAAACAGTTTTCTCGTTCACAACAGTGACCTTTGAAAACAAATTCGCAACGACGGAACGTGAAATTATTTGAAAAATAATAACCCATTAAACCTGTTTTCAAAGGTCACTATTGTGAATGAGAAAACTGTTTAGCGTGAATTGAGTTGCTGTTGAGGCTTTTTTAAATTAGAGCACTACTGCCTAACTTAGAAAGACGCAACGTGATTGGCCCACTTTGACCTTCTTTATCTCGAAAAATAATGAGTATTCAACATTGTTGAGCTATAAAATTTGATTTTAGTTTTTCACCAGTGTTCGAGCTATGTGGTCCGTATGCGCGAACTTTGGGACACCCTGTATATTTTCTCTCATACGTGTGTCCATGGTTCTACCTGTTTCTGCAATGTACAGTGGTGTGCAAACGTTTTGGGCCAAACATATTTTTAACTATATATAGTAAATAGAATCAGCTAAGAAAGATTTAGTAGATGTGAGTTATTAGTATTTCATTGAACTACAAAACCATGGAATTTATATATTTTTAATGAAGATGGTTGAAAATTTGATCCACAATATTTTTTAATGACGGTGTTCAAAAATAACGCGCCACACTTATTTTATAGCTTTATGAAAAAGTAAACGTTTATAAATCAAGAAAAGAGTAATTATTTCGTTTCTTGATAACTAAAACGCAGTAGCCATACCCTATGCAGCAATTACAGCAGCACATCGGTGAGGCATTGAATCAACTAATGTAGTCCTTTCGTATTTTCCCCCATTCTTCCTGAAGGTTTTGACATAAAACAGCTTTGTCCGAATGTTTTTTTGTTGCAACGCGAATTCCAAGTGCATCGCACAAATTTTCGATCGGATTCAGATCTGGGGATTGAGCTGAGTGATCTAAATGCTTCACTTTTGGCACTTTCAAAAATTCCTAGATCAGCTTCGACTTATGTTTTGAATCATGATCTTTCTGAAAGATCCAATCTTTAGGCATATTTTTCTTGGAATATAGTAATAATTTGGACTATATATAATACATAGAATCAGCTAAGAAAGATGCAGTAGATGTGAGTTATTAGTATTTCACTGAACTAAAAAATCATCGAATTTATATATTTTCAATGAAGATGGCTGAAAATTTGATCCACAATATTTTTTAATGACGGTGTTCAAAAATAACGGGCAACACTCATTTTATAGCTTTATGAAAAAGTAAACGTTTATTAAATTCAATTTATTCAGAAAAAAAGGATCTCTCTCTTTTCACTCCACTCGGATTCGAACACCAGATCAACTGATTTCCGGTCAGGTGCTCTAACCAATTGAGCTACAGAGAGATCAGAGAAAGATTCTGTTTTTCTGATATACGCTAATTTAGCAAGGTATTACACATTCAATATTTTAAGAAGGAATCTGTATTATCATCGGAAAAGGTAATTATCGATCCGTTGAGAAATCCAATCACACATTTGTGAATAATGGAAATCTACAATATCGATCAAAGTTAAATCCTCTAATACAGAAAAATTATTTCGTCATCACAGACTAGATGGAGATATAAATTAAAATTTATTAAATTCAATTTATTCAGAAAAAAAGGATCTCTCTCTTTTTCAAATCCCAGTGGAGTGAAAAGAGAGAGATCCTTTTTTTCTGAATAAATTGAATTTAATAAATTTTAATTTATATCTCCATCTAGTCTGTGATGACGAAATAATTTTTCTGTATTAGAGGATTTAACTTTGATCGATATTGTAGATTTCCATTTTTCACAAATGTGTGATTGGATTTCTCAACGGATCGATAATTACCTTCTCCGATGATAATACAGATTCCTTCTTAAAGTAAACGTTTGTAAAATCAAGAAAAAAGTAATCATTTCGTTTCTTGATAACTAATACGTAGTAGCCATACCCCTTGCAGCAATTACAGCAGCACATGGACGAGGCATTGAATCAACAAACGTAGTCCTTTGGTTCGAATGTTTTTTTGTTGCAACACGAATTCCAAGTGCATCGCACAAATTTTCGATCGGATTTAGATCTGGGGATTGAGCTGAGTGATCTAAATGCTTCACTTTTGGCACATTCAAAAACTCCTAGACCAGCTTCGACTTATGTTTTGAATCATGATCTTGCTGAAAGATCCAATCTTTAGGCATATTTTTCTTGGAATATAGTAATAATTTTTCCGACAAAATATCTCGATACGTGCCTTTGATGTCATGCAATGGGCCTACTCCTCGCGAAGACATAGCTCCCTAAACCATGACTGACCCACCCCCATGTTTAACTGTTGGGATTTGATATCGGGAATCGTATCTTGTGTTTTTTGGACGTCAAACATTTTTTTTCCGTTACTTCCATACAGATTACATTCTGATTCGTCAGAAGAAAATACTTTACTCCACTGCTTTGGAATCCGGTGCTTCTACTCACATTGGCGAGGTTTTCATCGCGAAGTTCTTAAGCAATTTCAGATGCAGTTTTCTTTAAATCCGTGGTAGATTTGCGTTTAATGATTTATTCAACACGTACAGTCGTTTTTCGTGGTTTACCAAATCGTGGGAGGTCCGATAGGAACTTGATAGTTGTAAATTTTTCAATTATTCTATTCCCAGTACTTTTATCAATTTTTAATAAAGCGGCAATTTCGCGAGATGCCTTTTCTTGTTCAGAAAGGTTCATCTCAACTAACCGAATTTGATAATTTGTAGGTCTCGGCATATTGACCTTAGAATGACTTGATCTAATACGTGAAACACTTGACGAATATAAATAAACCAAGTAGCGGAATAGGCGGAGATCTGAAAAATATATAAACACAATGGCCCAATATATTTGCACACGTAAATATAGAATATAAGCGACAGAACTGGTAAAGGTTTTTCTTCAAAAGCTGTGTACCACGAAAGTTGCTGAATTTGGAAATAATTGAGAAGAATTTAGACAACTAAAAATAAATCGAGTAATATCGTAAATATTTCAAGAGAATTTTTTAACATCTTCAAATAAATTGAAAAGATAACATGTTAAGTCTAAAAAATCGAGAGAATTCTGCAGAATTCAAAAGACTTGAAGAAATTCACAATAATTCAACGTGAATCCCAAAGATTTTAGAAGAATTCAAAATATTTTAAGAAAATTTAAAGAATTCTACAGAATTAAGAAAAACGAGAGAGAGAGTTAATTAGGGCCGGCCACTGCTTACTTGCAATAATGTACGTTGTACGAATCATCTAGGCTCACTGACATTATTTGTTCTACGCTCACCAAATTTCGAAAAGCCTAGCCTACATTTCTATTTTTTCCATGCACCGAATTTCAGTGAGCCAATATTTTATTTCGAACATGTTTAAATACATGAATTGATTTTTTTCAAAGTTATTATACTGTTCAATGAAACTTGAGCTCGTCTGATTTAAACAGAAAAACACATTCGTCATCGCATTTTTTTTAATGCTCGAAGCAAGGTGAAGTTACCGCCGTAGGAGAAATTTCTTTTCAGAATCGCACGCACGCTTGCTCACCTACATGCAATTTCAATGCCCTGTAGTACCATGTATATGCACCGGACACAAAAATGTTTTGGGACTTTTTTATTTAACTTTTTTTTCCTATTCGCTATTATGTACAAGTTATGTTAAAACATTTGAAACTATCTTTGTATGATACAAAAACTGAATTTAAATTTGTATTTTTACATGCTTTCATTAGGTGCTTGATATAACGGATTACCATGTATGTAGTGTTGTTGTGAGATGTTGGATAATAAAGCTATTAGACTCCTGCCTAAACAACGCTTATTTTATACATAATGATAAATATTATAGACAAATACACGGTGTGCCCATGGGGGCACCTATCTCATCTGCAATAGCAGACTTAGTTATGGAAAATATTGAAAACAAAAATTTAAAAACACTTCCTTGTGAAGACCTGCTTTGCACATAAAAATCAATACCGCATTATATGTATAAACCGCCCTCTCGGGTCGGATAGTTCAGTTCTTCGCTCGAGTTCTTCTCTCTAGTCCTTCGTCTCAGTTCTTCTTCCCAGTTTTTCACCGAAACTTCAAGCTAGCATTGATCAAGTTGTAGTTTGTTTGAATAAATCATGTAAAAATATATTACGTGGTAATATTGGCGTTCCTGACCTTTTGAGTTACTACGGCGTAACAAAACTGGCGATCCTGCCAAGATGGTCCATCAACAAAAATAATGAAAAGAAGGCTATCATGGTGAAGGACCTGTGAAATCGTTGATTCTACAGAATTCGTAGAAGAAGACAAGGATTCTCCGAAATTTAATAAAAAGGGAACTGAAACAATTCTACGGAATTCATAAAGAACACTGAGAGTTCTACGGAATTCAAGAAGACTCCGGAGTATTTCTACGGCATAACCCGAGAAACCGAGTAAGTAAGATATTAATCTGCGGGTGTGAAGTCCTATACTACGAAAGATTAATATTCTAGAAAATCAAAGGAAGGAACAAATTTTGAAGAAGAAACATATTGGAAAAATTCAAAGGAAGAATTTAAAACAAAAATCGAAAAATAAAAATATATATTGATGTTCAAATCAGTTGCTGAATTAAGTAGGCGCTATACAACGTAAAACATCAATATTTTGACAAAGAACGAGGCCCGCAATCAGGCGGAAGAGGCAATGACCTATCAGCAGAAAAGCAGCAAATGGAGGTAAGAACTCAAGCCAAGCAGAGATCGCAACGTGTAGCAGACAGGTAAAAACCTCGACGCAGAAGCAGCAAGTATTGATCTTCAGCGATTCTACAATTAAAAGGAGTGAGTAAAGAAGATTAGATTGTAAGAAGTGTTATTAGACTATTTGTACAGATTGATTGTTTTGAGTAGTAAATTTTATAACATTTTTATGTTTATAAAGTTTTATAAACTTATACTAAAACTATTATCTTCAGGCTTGTGGTGGTACACACTCTCATGGTGCTCCCTGGCCTCTGTGTTCCTTAATAAACTGAAGTTTCAACGGGAAAAAAATTGTTACGCAAAAAGTAGTAGAATTAAAGTTAAGCAAAAGGAAAATTCAGCAAAAGGAAAATTAGGCAATGAAAAATAATTTGTAACATTTTAACAAGATTGTAGCTCGAGCAGGCTCTCTTGTTGTATTAAGAATTTTTATTGTTATTTGCGAAAGGATCAAGCATTAAAATTTGAAAATTTTTTAACTATAGAGAGAATAAAAGTTATACAACTGACGAGACGTCAACGGACTCAGACTCGACATACACAGTAGAGAAAATCAAGAACCCATTTCTGACCGCACCAAATATGTCCCGCAGATCCTCCCCTAGTGCTAACAGAGCACAATCAGCCTCGAATATGACCACAGATGAATTGCTAGGATTCATGCTTACAAAAATGTATGGAATAGAAGCTAGACTGGGAGAAAGCATAACGATTGTAAACACTTTAGCCGGAGAGAACAACATGAGAATGGGAGAAATACAAAAGGTAGGGCAGGCACTGGGATGTAAGGGAGAAATAGTGACAGAGATTTCTAAGAACATCACGAGTGATGAGAGTGAGGGCGAGGAAGGCGAAGAGAAATGTACACCGCACCCCACATCGCGCGACTCCCGTGTGATCGATAAGCCATACAACTCTCGCGCTACACCCTTAACGTCAACGAATAATACAGAACGCGAAACCCGAACAAGGTCAAGGCCGTATTGATTGCCTACACGCTAAAGATATAATAGAAACGGTAGAAATTCTAAACGGAACCGACGACGTAGGAGTCAGTGACTTTATTAAATCCATCAAACGAGCGCGAATTCAGTGCGACAACAGGAAGTGCTAAAAGAGCGGTAAGACACGTACAAATTAGCAATTACAAGGACTTATATGCGGCTTGAAATTCAAATATCGGTATAACCACCTGAGTAGAATTATGTAGAACAAAATTGGAAAACATACGACAAGGTTTTGAGAGTGTACAAGTTTATAGTGAACGCTTCAGGATTTTTGAAAAACTTTATAATGGGTACTAAAAAACATCAATCAAACTGAGCAACATTTCTTTATTACCTAGGAAAGAATCACCTCTTTCACATAATCAAAGATGACTTTCCTCATCCAGAAGAAGGAATAATAGGTTTACCATTTATCAAAAAATATAATAGGTACGCAATCACACGTAAATTTTGTATTCTAAAAGAATACAAATTACCTCTCTATAACGACGGAGAATACATTTCACAACACTTAAGTTTAATTTTTCGAATTAAAACAGAAGAAAATAATCAGGGTATTTGGATAGAAATCCAAGAAGGAATATCAGATGGTATCTACCGAAAGAAAAATAACATTTCAGCAATTTCGATTTCTAACTACAACAAAAGACTCATTGAGGTACCAAAAGCTGTTAACTACGAAAAATATTGGCTATTAAATAAAGATATCAGTTTTATAATTCTAAAAAATAAAACAGAATAGAATCGGAAAGAATAATCGAACTATTGAAAAACTCGCGACTAGATTCTATTGAAAACAATATCAAGGAAGAGATTCTAAAAGAAATAGTTAAATATAACGAAATATTTACGTTAGACACAGACCCACTACCGTGCACAACGTTAACTAAGCACAATATCACCTTTAATTTAGGTAAGGTAATAAACCTTAGATCACACAAATTACCCGAGAAACATAGAGAATTTACTTTAAGAGAAACACAGGGACTATTAGATGAAGGAATAATAAGAGATTCACAATCTACATTCAACTAAGCACTTTGGGTACTTCTTAAAAAAGGAGATAAATTAAGAATGATTGTGGACTATCGTCAAATTAATAAAGATACCGATCAAGATGTGTGCCGTCTCCCAGTAATAGACGGTATACTTGATCATTTAGAGCAAGCAAAATTTTTCACTGCACTCGATATAAGTACTGGGTTCCATCAAATTCCAATAAACGAAAAATCCAAAAAATATACACCATTCTCAACAACGCAGGGTCACTTAGAATATAATAGGATGTCTTTTGGGTTGAAGAACGCCCCAACCACCTTTAAACGTATGATAGACAACGCTTTTCGAGGACTAATCGGAAAGAATTGTTTCTTATACATCGATGACATTGTTGTCTTTGGCAGTACTCTTGAGGAACACAGCAATAACTTACAATTAGGCTCTGAAAGGATTGAAGAATTAGAACTACACCTTGAACCAAAAAAATGAAAATTCTTACAACCTGAACTTGAATACCTAGGTCACTTGATTACAGCCAATGGAGTTAAACCTAATCCAGTAAAAACGGAAGCTGTAAAAAACTTTAAGATACCTACGACGGTTAAAGAAATCCAGTAATTTCTAGGACTCACTGGATACTATGGAAAGCTAATAAAAAACTTTTCTACTATAGCAAAACCTTCGACCAATTTATTAAGAAAAGACACCATTTTCGATTGGACACCTAGATGTCAAGAGAGCTTCGACAAGTTAAAAGAACTTTTATGCTCAGGACCAGTATACGATTTCCTAACTTCAATTAAACCTTTACACTTAGAACAGATGCCTCGAACCAGGGATTAGGAGTGGTGCTATCACAAAAAGGAAACCCATGTTTATTTATTTCAAGGACTTTGAATAAAGCAGAAGAGAATTACAGCACAACTGAAAGAGAAATATTAGCGATTGTTGGGGCTTGCAAAAGATCACACCAATATCTATTAGGAAACAAATTTAAAATACAAACTGATCATAAAGCTTTAGCCTGGTTACATAATGTAAAGGATCTTAGCTCAAGACTTCTAAGATGGCGATTACGATCAGAAGAATATAAGTATGAGATACTATATGTGAAAGGAAAAGAAAATAAAGCCGCTGATTGCATGTCAAGACTGTTTCCAATTGAGGCAAACGACTCTGACACCACGGTTTCTATAGACAGTGATTCTGAAAGTGATAAAGAAAGTGCCAGTAAAGAACTAGTCCTGAAAAAACCCAGAATCACTGAACAAAGAGTTTCAAAAGATAGAGAAGAAATAAGAATTAGGGATCCATCAAAAGAACTTTCATCATTATCATCAGAAGAAGAAGAGGTAGAAGAAGAAGAAAAAGAAGAAGAAAAGAACTATATGAAGGATTTAAAGACTGGGAGAAAAATCCAGTCACGAACAATAGAGTTGAAAGTACACCAAACGTTGAAGGAAAACTTTTGAAAATACTAAATAAATCAGATATGCCTCATTAGAATGAAGAAGATTGGTTACGTTATATGGGATGTTTGATTAAATAGTTTATAGACAAACGATTAACAATAGTAAGATCAATTTTTGGAGATGCAACTTTTACGCTTTTAGAAACGGAAACATTTTCAGGAATAGAACAATACCTATCTAATTATTTGCCTGAGACAGGATTTCACCTGTGTTTGAACAAAATAAGAGAGTTAACCAAGGAAGAACGAAAAACAATTATCAGAGAAGCTCACGCCAACCACTTGGGAGAAAATAATACTATTCAGAAGGCGAGAGAAATTGGTGAATGGAAAAACATGGATGAAGGAGATCAAAAAGTACGTAAAAGCGTGTCCTATATGTCAACTTAAAAAAACGACGCCGAGGAAATCCGCAAAAGGGGTTATATAAGCGGAGCGCCTACTCCAACACAGCCAGAACAAGCCGGCAACAGAAAAAGAGAGGCGACACTGAGACCAACCGCGAGCAGGTATCCAATGGAGGAAGAGCGATGCTTCAGGACACGGAGAAACATCAACATTCAGGTTTCTTTCAAGCCCAAAGATCTGGCTGAACTGGATGCAAACCGTAAAAAAAACCCAACGGTTGATCATAAGACCAAAAGACGAATGCATCCACTCAGGACAAAGATAGGCTGGGCAAGGCGGTACGCGTCTCGCATTTAGTGTCTGATTGACTACATAACATCTGGCAGGACTTTCACTGCCAAGGTTCGACAGTTCGCGCGAGAACTGTGTATCTGTAATCACACACTCAACAAGTCAAAGCTACTGACCACCAGGCAGCATATTGTTGACAGACTACGAGTACTATCTAACGTTAGAAGAAGCCTAGAGCGGAGAGAGAGGTTGGTCAGAGAAAAACAACAGTTTTTGTCTGACCCTTCTCGAGTCTTCCAAGACCCTCCAGTTACTGTCATCCACCCGCCCACACCAGAGGAGGTCGAGGCATTTTGGAGAGATGTCTACGAAGTCCAGCATCCACTGAAAGAAAACTCAAAGAATATAAATGACTTCAAGAAGCTGTGCGGTGCCCTCATAAGACCTGAGGAGAAATGCCCGCCTATCACTACCGCGGAGGTGGAAAACGTATTCAGAGGCATGAAGGACTATTCCGCTCCGGGACCAGATGGCATCAAAACCTTCTGGTGGAAGAAGTTTCCTTCAAACCACCAGCATCTGGCCCGCATTTTCACCTCATATCTAAAGTCGGAAGAGCCTATTCCAGAGTGGTTGGTGAAAGGGCGCACAGTGCTCCTGACGAAGACGGACAACTTAGATGACCCTAAGCATTACAGGCCAATAACATGTCTGAACACACTGTTTATGATATTCACAGCTATCATAAATGATAGGATTGTTCGGACAATTGGCCCTGTGTGGGGAGAGATGTACGAACAACGCGGCTGAGAGAAAGGCTTAGCAGGATGTCGGGAGAACCTGCTCATCGATAGATGTGTCTGTAAAAACGCAACATCCTATCAGCGTTACCTACCGATGGCCTGGATTGATTACCGGAAAGCTTTTGATTCAACCTCCCATAGACTTATCATCTGTCTATTGGAAAGCTTGAAGGTTCAGCCACACATCGTGAGGAGCGTAGAGAGATTAATGCCGCTTTGATAATCAGATTTACTATCTCATCTGGAAAACATCGTGTGATCACTAACAGTGTCACCTTTCAGAGGTGTGTGTTTCAGGGCGAAACAATAAGCCCTCTCCTCTTTTGCCTCACATTATTGCCACTATCTCTCGCACTTCGCCATTCCGAAGGGTACCTCTGCGGCAAACCTGGAGATCGAAAGCAGAAGGTCACTCATGTATTTTACAGATATGATCTTAAGATCTATGCTAAAAATAAAGAGAAACTACATCTAGTTCTGGACATTGTCAAACAGTACACTCAAGAGATTGGAATAGAGTTCGGGTTAGAGAAATGCGTGAAGGTTTATTTGAAGAAAGAAACACTTAATGGCATCCCCGAAGACCCTGAGCTCGTTGACAAAACCGCTATACGACGCCTTGGCACTGGAGAGACCTATACATACCTGGGCTGCCACAGAGCTTCATTCAGGGCGTGGCATCTATAAAGGATACTCTCCGATGCAGATACAAACGTCTTATCCGACGGATATGGTCTTCCGAACTGTCGGAGAGGAACAAAGTATTTGCGACGAACAGGGTTGCCGTCCCAGTAGTACTCTATTCATTTGTAGTGGTTCCATAGACGAAGCACGAACTCAGATCCCTCGGTATCGGGTCCCGAAAGGTTATGCACATGAACAAAAGCATGCATCTTGAGTGTTCTGTTCCGCGACTTTACATCGCACGACGTCGTCAAGGTGGTCGCGGAATACCGAATCTTGAATGTCTTCACAACAGGATTACTCTGGTTACAGCACATATAGACGCAAATGGAGAATACCTTCTTCTTAAAATGGGCAGGAAACACGAAGAAGTGGGCAAAGGGGCGTTTTTGTAGAAAGCAGCGGAGGAGGATGCTAAAACGCTCCACATTGATTTCGATATCAGGGGTGAGCAAAATGCAGCAAATCTTATTTATCTCGAGCACTCGCTCCTGAAGTCCCGGATTAAGAAAGCACCGGAGAAAAACTTCCGCGAACAGCTCCTCGACAAGAGATTCCCCGGCATCTTCCACGGAAATGTGGAAGATCAGTGGATGTCGTATGAGCTAACGTTTGCTTTTCTTAAATCATCCGGATTGAGGCCGGGCACGGTGGGTTTCATTTTGGCATGTCAAGCCGGTGATTTTTCCACTCTTGCATACCGTCGCCACATTTTGAGCCTAGACATTCCCGATGATAGCTGCAGAGCGTTTCATGCACACCCCGAGTTGTCCAACTGATGCGGGATAATGATAAATGGCCCTTCATACTGGTTATAAGGTTTGCCTACCCTTTTATCCATTTTATTTGATAGTTTCGTTACCCTTTTTAGAAACCTATCTCCTATTTTGAATTCCAGCGGTCTTCTTCTTAAATTATAATTGCTATCCTCTCTTTCATTGATTGGTTTAAATTTTTCTGGATTTCCTCTCTTATAATTTGTAACCTTCTTAGTCTATCTGTCCATTTGTCTACGCTTTCAAACTCTATTTCACTATCGTTTTCTATATTTTTTCTCAGGGACTGAATTGGTTTTTATGCGCGACCTAAATTTGTAAATGCTGGGGTAAATTGTGTCGACGAGTTTTTTTGTAGTATTTATTGCGAACTGCAAATCGTGTAATATGTTCGTCCCAGGTGAAGTGATGATTATCTATATAGGTGTTAATCATTTGTTTAATTGTCCTGTCATAAATTTAGGTCGGGTTTGCCTTTTGGTAGTATTTTGGCGTTTTCGTGTGCCCACTACCGAATTTTTCCGTTAAATCTCTTAAGATTTTGTTAACGACTTTCGTGCCGTGGTCCGTGTGGAAAATCCGTGGTGTTTCCCAACGTGAAATTACTTGTTCGTGAAATTCGGATTTTATCTTGAGCCCATTCAACAGCCAACAGCCATACCACGCTGAAAAAACCAGTTCTCGTCAGATCACTGAAGTTAAGCAGCGTTGGGCAAGGTTAGTACTTGGATGGGTGACCATTCGAGAAAACTGAGTGCTGTTGGCACATCGTGGGTGTGCTGAGCCCACACTTGTAGTTATCTACTACAAGAAACTATCCACCTAGAAACACTACCCGAATCGGGTAGTGTCACGCCTACCCTGAAAGGGAAATGGCTTAATGGTATACCATTCGCTTTTTTAATTGTTATTATTTTGACCCATTTTGCAAATAGGTCTATGAACCCTAAAATGTATTGATTTTTTCACTTTTTAGAGCTTGGTAGTGGACCCATGATATCAGCTGCTACCATGGTCCATGGCTCTTCGATTACCCTTTTTCCCATCAATCCTGCCTTATTTTGGTTACTAGGTTTTACTTTTTGACAGCTCTGGCAGTTCTTTACGTAATTGATCAAGCCGAATATACCCCTAGCCAGAAGTAATGTTCGGAAACTTTCGCGTCTATTTTCTCATAGCCTAAATGTCCTACCTGGGTTTCGACGTGACTTTCCCGTAAAACTTGAGCTCTGAGTTTGTTGGGTACGACTAATTTACGAAGGTTCGAGTCTGGTTATACTTCTGATTTTAATAGTTAAGTCCTGTAAAAGTAGAGTTGCGAATCTCGGATTCTTCGGGTCTTTTTGTAATTTGTCTTATTTTTGTAGAGTACCAGTCATCTGTTTTGTCGTTAACGTCTGCTTTCGGGTTTTCTACGCTACAAGCGAACGCAAACGCTATTGTTTTAGCTGGTACTCCTGATCTCGAGAGAGCATCAGGGACAAAATTCGAGCTACCTTTGTGGTATACAACTTCGTAGTCATATTTGAGAACTTCTAATGCCAATCTGGCTAATTGGCCAGCGAGGGCTTTTAGGTTATGGAGCCACTTTAATTCTAGGTGATCCGTTGTGAATTTGAAGCTGTTACCCTATAAATATGGCCTGAATTTTCATATTGCACAAAATACCGCTAGGCATTCTTTTTCAGATGCCAAGTACCGAGATTCTGCGCCATTTAGGCTTCTACTCGCGTAAGCGATTACGTAATTTACGCCAACGATTGTTTGCGTAAGTACAATTCCTAGTTCTCTATTACTCGCGTCGGTTTCGAGTTGGAAGAGTTGTGTAAAATCTGGATATGTTAATATAGTAGCTGACGTTCAAAAAGTCTTTAATTTTTTGGAATGCCTCATCTTGTTCCAGTGGCCAATCCGATATTTTATCTTTTGTCAGTAGTGTGTTCATCGTTTCTTTATTTCAGCAAAGTTTGAAATGAATTTTCTGTACTAACTTGCCTTGTCGGGGCTGATCGTTAAATCTGCCTCGTTTATTTTGTCTAATACAATATTTAAATATTTTGTATGTATACCATTATGTATGATCTTCAAAATTTGGAGTTACTTTCACTATCTCGTCTAAATAACAAACTACGTTTGGTTTTAAATCTGAAGTAATAATTTTATTCATAGGTCTCTGTGAAGTGGTTAAAGCATTGGTTAAACCAAATAGAATCCTTTTAAACTGGTACATGCTTTTTCCAGGGACGGTGAATTCCGTGATTGGTTTTGAACTTTCTGCTAACGAAATTTGTAAATATGCTAATTTTAAATAAATTTTTGAAATTAATTTGGCTGATCTTAGTGTGTCAAGGATTTCTGTCATCAGAAGTATTGGGTTCGAGTATTTTCTTGTGGTGTTATTAACTGTTCTGAATTCGAAACAGAATCTAAAGTCTTGACCTAGTTTTATTATCATGATGCCCTATGTTGTTTTCCCGGGAAAAGTTTTATTTTGTCTCCTGAGAGTTTTTCTAATTGTGATTGTTGGCTTTCGTTAAGTTAAACAATGGCTCCACAATCTCTGTTAAACCATTATTTTGTCAGTCCATTTTTCATAATCTATCTAAAACATTATTTAATTTGACCACTTTTGTTTTTAAAATTAAGCCATTCATTTCTGTTATTAATTTCTGAAGTCTCATCAGCTTTGTGAGATTTCATTTTTGATTTCTCCATATTAGCAACTTTGTAATTTTTCCAAAGATGACAATCGCTATCTCTATCTGTATCCTTGTATTTTTTATTGTAAATAATCTTTCCCAAATTATTTTTCTTATTTTTCCTCCTAATCCCAGGTTTGCTTAATGTAAATGAGACTTCTGTTCTCGTGTCGTCGTTAGTATCTTGGGTGGGGATGCTCTCAAGAGGTTGGGATTTGTTGCTTGTACGGCTGCTCATTAAGCTTGGGATATCCTTCGTAGGATTTTTTACAAAAATTTGGGCGTTTTTGGTTTTTTAGGATTGGTTACGATGTATACGTACTAGGGGGATTTTGCTATCTTTCAACTTTAAGATACTTTTGTTCAATTCTCTTGTACTTTTGAGGTTAACACTACCTCCGAATTTCGGTTTTCTATTTCTATTTCTATTTTATTTTTTCTTAATAGACAGCCTATTCTTAATAATTGACTTTTTCATTTCCTTATGTTCTTTGACTTTAAGGTCTGGCTTAGTTTCAGTTTAATTCTTAGTCATGGTGAGGGGTAGTGAGTTTGGGTAAGCTGCCATAGGATAGCGAGTCGGACGACTACCTGCTAATCACCAAGTTTATGAGTCATAGCTCAGGGTCATCCGTAGGACTTTTAGCATGTCCTTGTCTAAGATGCCTACAGATTTTAATTTTGGTACCAACCTGAACATTAAGTGTTTTGCTTTACTTCCGATCACGATTGGAATTACTACTTATCCAATGATTCCGGACACGACCATTAATTTTCGCGAAAAGTGTTCAAAAATTAAATATTTGGAATTCTGGATTTTTTCAGCAATTCTTCGCCAACGTACGAATGTTTGGCACCTGTATCTACCAAAATTCGAAATATTTTATTCTCGAATTTTGGCATGAATGTCATGAATGTCATGAAACGTGTTTCTCTTCTCTCATCTTTATCCGAATATGTAAATTCTGGCGTTTTGGTATTAGGTTGTACTATTTTTGCTCCTAATACCCGCCCTTCCAGTTTCCCTGGTTGTACGCATAATATGGGCATTCTCTTTTGAAGTGCCCCTCCATTACGCGACGATAAAAGTTTGAATTATTTGTGTTTTAGTTCGCATTTTTGTTACTATCCTGTTTTTGGTCCGAGTTTGAACTTGTTTTATTTTTTGAGTCTTGTTTAGAATTTTTGCCTGGTTCTTGCTTCTTATTTCCGAAATATGTTTCTTGAGAATTTTGTTTACAGTTATTATTTCCTGCACTACTTTCCGCTTCCTTTGTGGGGAATTCGATCATTGGGTTACTTTAACCTTGAATTGAACCTAATGTCGTTTGGTTAAATATTGGCAGCATTTGTTTGCAAGGACTGAATGTATATCTTGGTCTATTGTTTTGGTATCAAGGTTGGAAACCGGGTGGGAATCTAGGTCTGAAGTTAGGTCTGAAATTTTGTTGATATTGATTTGGAAAAGGTAGGAAAGGAAATCCAAATGGTGAAAATCGCTTATCATATTGATTTTTACTCCGATTATTTTAATTCTGGTTTCCGTTTTGATTATTATTTTGACCGTTTTTATTTTTACTTGAATCTTCCTTATTATTTTCAAAATTATTTCTATTCTTGTTACCATTATTACGCTTTTGCTCATTTTCATCCTCAATTTTAGGTTCAATCCGTTGTAACACTAGCCCTTGAATTTTTTATTTGGCTAGCTCAGTTTCCCATTCTTTATCTAAATCTTCTAATTGCTCAAAAGTTTCAGAATCATTTCTTTTTATATACATTTTGTATTGGATCCTCAGGTTTTCATAGGTGCTACGTAATTCTCATTCACGGCTTTTTCTAGGATATAGTTTTGTAAATAACTTTCTAATTTCAGTCAAGTATGAGTGAATATCTTGTGTCTGGTTTTGATGAAAAAATTTGATTTCTTGTCTAATTTCCTCTGAAAATCTTTCACCAATATATGAGTTTTTAAAATCTTTGAAAAAACCTGATAGTTTTCTCAAGGAATTTTTATTTATTGATCACCAATCATTGGCATCTTCAATTAATAACGCGTCCAAATTTTCCAAAATTCCTCGATCATTTATTTTATAACCCCTTTTAAATCGTCTTAATTCTTCGAGAAATTGTGCGGGACTATCTTCTCCATTATTCTGGAATGTAATTGGCCAATTACTCATAACTTGAAAAGGTGTTTGTATCATGCCGAAAGGAAAATAGGTAGCTGGAATCGTTTTCATTATTTATTTGATTATCGGCTTCGTTATGAAGAGAGAGAGGAGTAGACGAACGATTAATAGAGAGGATAAAATAAATTTTTGTGGAAACTAAGATAAGGGTGAAGATAGGATAGGATAGTTGAGCCCACTTCTGTTAAGTATTCTTCTGGCAGATTTAGAGGAGAAGTTGGAGAGGAAAGGGAAAGGGGGAACAACGTTAGGAACAGGCAAAGTGTACTCACTAGCATATGCAGATGATGTAGTGCTATTAGCGGATGATGAAAGAGGTATGAATCTGTTGATGAGAGTGTTCGAAGACTATGTGAGAGAAGAAGGTTTAACTGTCAATATGAAGAAGACTAAGATGATGTGTTTCAGAAATAAAAGGGGAAGATTAGAGTATGAATGGAAGATAAATAGCGTCGTGGTGGAGTTGGTGGATGAGTTTTGCTACCTAGGATTTTGGTTCGGAACGAGATCAGGAAGCGAGCTGCAGGTGAGAAAGAGGTTAGAATACGCGAGTAAAGTAATGGGACAGGTATGGGGTATAGGAAAAAGAAGGTTTAATGACGACTGGAAGATGGGAGTATGGATGTTTGATGTCTTAGTGTGGTCAGTCTTAAGCTGTGCAGTAGAAATTTGGGGCTGGAAAGAACATAAGAGAGTGGAAAGTTTGCAGGTGAGATTTTTGAGATGAGTTATAAGAGTGAGTTGGAGCTGCCCAGGTTATATGCTGAGGTGAGAAAAATAACGGGAAAAAATGGTGGTGAGGCAAATGAAAGGAGCCTGGAACTTCGAAGAGAAACTGAGAAGGGGAGAAGGAAGCAAAATTGCGCAAGCGTGTGCCCGGGAGGTTATGGATAAAGAGAGGAGGGGCAACGTGCGGCGTTCAAAATGGTAAGATGAGAGATATGTAATGAGGTTTGAATGTGGTATGCAAGTTAGGGGTAGAGAGTGGGAGGAAATAGAGGAAGAGATTGAGGCAAGACAAGGGGAGGAAAGATGGGAAAAAATCGCTGATTCAAGGTACAACAGCTGGTATAGAATGGCGAAGAGACAGGGGGAACCAGAGTACCTGCAAAATATTAAAAAGGAAAGTGAATAGAATAGAGTGGTGAGATTCAGAATCTGAGAGGGTGTAAGAGCATGTAGGTATTGGATGAGGTGTACAGTTGACGAAGGGGGAGGGGAGAGCATAGAAGAGAGAAATAAATGGATTCTGAATGAAAATGGTCAGGGGGAGGAATGGATGAAGAAGCTGGAAGAGCTAAGAGAGAGAGCTGGTTGCACAGGGTAGGGAAAAGGCCAAAAAATGACTCCCAAAGAAGGAGAATTACGAAGCTGTGTTGCGGAGTAGAGTCCAATTATGAGAATTATAGTTTTAAGAGGAAATGGAGGCCCAGGGCAAAGTCGCAAGCGTTTAGAAATAAGAATAATAAGTTAGGACGATATGTATCAAATAGTTAATAAGATAGTATACGGCTTGTTTGTAAGAATACATGTAACGGTTATGTAAAGACTCTCAAACCCGTAAAAGGGAGAGAGTATAAACGAATAAAGAACTACAAGAGAAAATTTAATCTATTATACGTGTGAAGTTTCGTTCTACTCTACCTATATTTTTTCCCGCCGAACGCTTTAGCCTGTCGAGGGTTTCGGTGCTGGGACAGGGATTACAAGTAAAAGAAACTGGCGGTTGAATTTAACAAAATAAACTGTGTATTTCTCCTATTTTTCGTACATATCTATTGCGTGTGACGGAAGTGTATGATTGGTGTCGTATGAGAGTACCGCAGTGGAGTTCGTTAATTTATCGGCAACGAAGCGAAGGTCGCGGCCCAACACTCCCTCCTTACGGTCGGTTAAGTTCAGGCCGACGTAGCCTTGGCTAGAAAGGTGCCCACAGGAGCCTCTGTCGACCACTGATCGAGTCGGTCACGGGAGCCTGAAGGGGAAGGAGGCAGGTGCATTTCCGCGAGTAGGCCGGTTAGGGGAACCTGACGCCGGCATATCCTGGGCTGGAAGGCTGTTCACAGGAGCGCCTGTCGACCACTGATCGAGTCGGTTACCGAAGCATAAAGGTGAAGGAGGCAGGTGCGTTGCCGTGAGTAGGCCGGTTAGGGGAACCTG